>JAODXP020007152.1:57500-68696 GCA_027497455.2 Sardinella longiceps | reverse complement strand
AATTAATGGCTAGAATTCCATGCTTTCTGATTGACTATCAGCCTTGTATCTTTCTAAAAATCATTCTGAAAATGATCTCCAATGATATCTTTGCATATGTTGTTATCATAGTTGTGGTGTGAACGTTGTCATTCATATTAATTAGATTAGAACAATATCTGTTGTTGTTGTTGTCATTATAGTTGTCGTTCCAGGTGTGAACTGACCTTGAGTGCTGTACAATGTATTTAGACTGGTATTTGCATACCAGTGCTTTTTTCCAGATTATTCCGGAATTCTGTTTTTTCAGACATGAAAATACGACCGTTGTTAATCATGGAAATGCTTATAATTTATACAATAAATAATTTGGTATAAGCCCCATGTTAGCTCTTAATTGCCTTTGTGAAACCGGCCCCTGGTGCTCGTACCCTGGGTCAAAGTTCCTGGCCTTGTGTTTCTGGTCTGATGGCCCAAAGTATGAATGGGGTGATGGGTGTGTGTGGGTTTCCCATAATTTCTTTGCTTTTAAACCAGCACTCATAACATGCAGTGTAGGCCTACCATTATGTGTTGTCACCACCTACTGGTTATTCTACGAAAACAAAAACTCTGTCACTATCCTCAGTTTTTCCAAAATTAAATGGTAGAGACAAGAAAGTTACTGCTTTTGCCAAAATAAGCCAGTTAATCAAAACAATGATGTCTAAACTATAATGACTATGAAAATATTTCATAGTGTGTTTTTTAATTTTCATGATGTTTGTTTGTTTGTTTGTTTGTTTGTTTGTTCTGCAGAAATCAGAATCTGTCCCTAAGTTGCCTTTGGCCAAACGCCCTCCCTTTGTGGCAGGGACTGTAAGTACACACACACACACACACACACACACACACACACACACACACACACACACACACACACACACACACACACACACACACACACACACACTCTTACACACTTACATAATCTAAATTATAAGCTGTGGGTGTGTGCTAATGTGTCCCTCTGGTACTACTCAGTGTGTGAATCCAACTAGTTGGGTATTCAAATGTATTCTCCTGCTGTGCAGAGTACAAAGGATCTGTTCAACAAGCCTCAAACAGCACAATTTTGACACAACAGTGAGAGATCATTTGCAAACCAAGAGTGTAGGCTTAATCATCCACTCCTGATGTTGATTATATTAATGTCAGTTAAGGCCCAGATCTAGAAACATTTTTTATTATTATTAGTCATTTAGGCTTTAAGTTTACACGTAAAATGCATTTTTCAACACGCCCCTCCAAGATGGAGCGAATTCTGCTGGATACGTGTAAACTAGTGCTGTCAAAATTAAACTCGTCATTAGTAGTAGTAATAATGCTAATAATATTATTAATATATAAAAACAATCAGACTCAGATTGTCCAAAACTCTCCCTCCAAGTCTTGGCACCAAGTTTTGTTCAAGACGTTGTTCAATGATGTTTGGAGAATCAGTGAGGATAGGGGATCTGCATGAGAGAACAACCTCCCCTAGTGTTCACATTATTACTGGTGGAAATGAGTTGCAGTTAAATGTAATTAATGATGATTAATTGTGACAAATGTGTGTGATTTCATCTTTTTAATAGTAATAGACAGCTCTAGTGTAAAGGCAATGAAAAGAAATCGTTTGCAAAAAGAGTTTATTACATGTCTCTGAGGTTGTAAGATTTAATACCTCCAGTGTTCTCCCTGTCTCTGTCATTGTGTGTTCTATTGCCCTTGTTTTCTAATCTTTCCTGTCTCTCTCTTCTTCCATCTTCCCCTCTATCCCTTTCTCCCTCCCTCCATCTCATCTTATCTCCATCCATCCCTCCCTCCCTCCTTCAGTCCACGAGTCCCAGTCACTCGGTGAGTGCCAACTTCCAGAGCCTGTGCCACCTGCTCAAACAACAACAGCAGCAGCAGCAGCAACAGCAGGGGGTCCCCGAGGGTGGGCGCCGCCACCTGCGTGAATGCGAACTCCAGCGTCAGCAGCAACAGGCCGAACACCAGGGTCGCTCGCCGCACGTACGTCACTCTGAATCCAGGGATCGGCCAAGGCGGTCGGAGGAGGGAGGAGGAGAGGGAAAGGGGAGGAGGGGACGGGGTGAGCACTCGCCCCCCAGCAGGGATGCCTCACCCCAGGGCTGCCTCTCCCGACTGCTCCTGGCCCTGCAGGACGAGCTGGGACACATGAGCTTGTGAGTACAAGTCTGTCAGTCTGTCTTCCTGTCTGTCCACAAGCTCACAGACAAACTAACAAGTGTGCTACAAAGTTAAGCTAGTATACTACACTGAAGTGTTGAATTAAACAGTCAATGTGTGCTTGTCCGTCAGAGTGCTTGTCTTTTAAAGTCAACCTTATACAGTATGTCACACTTAACAGTTCTAGTATGTGAGACTAGAGTAAAAATGCATTATGTATTTAGGCGATCTGATTAAAAATGAAATCTCTTTTTCTGTAATGCCCAGCCTACACTTTGATTTGATTCGTAATTGAAGTTCAGTCTTTCTAATTGAAGTTGAATTTCAGCTTAACCACCAAATATACCACCCTGCCACACTACATTGAAAAGCAGATCTTTAATGCAAACACACTATACATAAATTGTGCAAGTAGTGCAAATGAAATAGTTAAATTTGTCGAGATGTCTAATACTAGCACTAACAAAGATGCAGCCACATAAGGGATATATCTGTACATTACATCAAATTGCTAACATGAGTGACATACTGTGCTTGTTCCCCCGATATGATTATATAAGCCTTAAATATGAAGCAATACTGTATGCAGCACTGTACCTATCCGTCCTGTAGGAGGCAGTAGTAAATCTGTCACTGAGAAAAAGGTAGCGAACCATTTGTGAAAAAAACCTTGTGGCTCATTTACACACCTTAATGGAGAACAATTTACATCTGGCCATGAATACAGGAATCTGGAAACAGGAATCTGAATACAGGTGTAAGATGATATTCAAGGAGGCATCTCTTTTTTTATTTTGTGTGTGTGTGTGTGTGTGTCAGTGAACATCAGGAGCTGGTGTGTCAGATCTCGGAGACCAAGAGCAGGCGCGTGAAGGAGGACCTGGAGAGGGAGCTGGACACACTGGTCAGGAAGATGGAGGAGAAAGCCACGCAGATCACACAACTACGCAAACACCAGAGAACTGTAAGTGTGTGTGTGTGTGTGTGTGTGTGTGTGTATATACCTGATTGCCGGTCGTATTGAGACTCTGTTGGTTCAAGGTTATTGAGAAACCTGTTGTATTACAGGTAAATATAATGTGTTAAAAGGTTATAGTTTGCTTTGGGTTTGGTAGAAGTGTGTGTGCGTACGTGTGTTTGACATCATTCTATCTCGTGTGTTTGTCCCAGGTGGAGAAACTGAGGCAGTCATCACGGAGCCCCAAGAAGCAGCAGAAAGGATCCACTGGGTCAAAGGTCAAGAAAGTAGGGGTGACTGGGGTTCAACCCTTAAGCCCTTCCCCCAAAAAGAAGACACGCCCATATAGCGTGTCACATGGCCTGTACTCGAGTTTGCGCAAAGATGACATCATGTGGGAAAGCTGAAGGACGGACACACATATACACACACACACACACACACACACATATGGAACGAATTTTGCACTATAATAATATGATCATACCAACAGAGGACTGAGATGCACAGACAAGGGAGCATAATGTGTGTGCTTTGTGTGTGTTTGTTTTTGTTTGTGTTGCTTGTCCATTATTTTGTTTGAAATGAGTGAGACTGGATCACTGTGTAATGAGTTGACAACTCCGAACGTCTATTCCGTTATTCAAAAATGATTTATTTTAATGAAATATTTTGAAATTTATATGTTTTTCTCCTTAATAAAAACATCACTGAGAAGACAGTCCACAACGTTTGAAATGCATACACATGTGCGTACACATGAGCACAAACCACAGACAACCCGGACAAACACACCCTCAGTTAAAAATAGTTGTTTTAAGGCCATCTTGTATCTCTGCCAAAGGTTTTGGTAAAGCGCTCTCGCTCTCTCTCTGTGTGTGTGTGTGTGTGTGTGTGTGTGTGTGTGTGTGTGTGTGTATGTGTGTGTGTGTGGACAAGGCTCTCAGCAGAGCCGAATAGGGCCGCCGAGACACATTTTCATTTTCTTGCCTTGTCTCCGACATCGGGCACAGGACACACAAGCAATTCTCAAGTCTTTGGCAGGCATCTGCTCCCTGATTATTGAGCTCTGTTCTCTGTTCAGCAGGTTATAAAATGTATTTCAGTTTTAGTCCAAAGGCGAATCTGACTCATGCAGTCACAGCACCAGCGAGGTCAAGTGCTTTGTAAAGAGAAAGAAAGAGAAGAAAGCTACACATGTATGGCAGAGAAAGAAAGAAAGAAAGAAAGACGGAGAGTTACACATATATGGCACTTGCAAAGAGAGAGAAAGAAAAGGAGCTAGATGTATGGCATAGTTCTAAGAGAAAAAAGAACAAAAGATATCTGGCAGAGAGAGAAAGAAAGAACTAGCTATGTATTGCTGAGAGAGAAAGAAGGGGAGCTTGTCATGTATGACAGAGCGAGAAAGAGTTTCATTCATGGCAGAAAGAGAAAAAGTTGGAGATGTATGGTAGAGAGAGAAAGAGTTATAGTTGTATGAGAGAGAGAGAAAGAGTTAGAGATGTATGACCGAGGGAGTGAGAGAGAAAAAGAGTTGGACATGTACGGCAGAGGAGCTGTTTTCACAGCAGGAGTTAGAGAAACGTCCCCATGAATATTTTAGAGGCAGAATAAAGGCTGTTCCCACAGCACAGCAGTGATGTCAATGATGACAAGTCATGAGACGGAGCGGCTGACACACACATACACACACACACCCTTAACTCATACTCTTGTCACTAGCTCCATTTTCCACACCACTATGTTACTTCCCTGGCATTCCGTGTGCGATGAGTAGTCACACACACTCACACACACATACACTCTGAGAGAAGGGAGGAACGTGTGGAAATTCTTTGCCCAGGCTCCATTCACTCCGAGATGTGGCGGTGGTCACAACCAAAGCACATACAGTACTAAGCAAAGCAAAGCTAGATTTTCACAAACTAACTTAAGGAGGGGGAAAGAGAGAGAGAGAAAAAAAAAAAACTATGATATAATATGCACTGTTTTTTGGTTGAACATACATACGATGGACACACACACACATATACAAGAGGTGAATCCTGTGCTTTGTCCTCCAGTGCTTATCAGATTATGCTCTGTCTCTGGGGCAATTGAATTAGGTGTGTGTGTGTGTGTGTGTGTGTGTGCAAGCAAGCGTGTCTTTATTATCAGTATATTTCCATGGAGACGGTGTGTGTGCTGCTGGATGCACAGCATATTACCTGTTTGTTTCCATGGGCTTTGAGAATCTTTTGGCTCCAGTCAGAGTGTGTTGTCTTGTCCCCCATCCTCCGTAGAAATGTTTAGTGTGTGTGACATACCTGCTCGACAGTCCTGATCTCTTCTCTCATTGGTCACTGCTGTTTGCTGTGTTTTTATGACCATAACATATGGCCTTATACATAATGGGGTGTGTGTTTGTGTGTGAGAGAGTGAATCATTAACCGTATGTCGTGTGTACATTGGTGTGTTGTCTGCTCTCTCATTATTAGTATGTTAGCCAGGATATTTGTGAGGAATGTGTGTGTGTGTGTGTGTGTGGGAGAGAGAGAGAGAGGGAGGGGATGTTGCTTCCTGGTCTGTTCAGGGTCATTAACCCTATGAAGATTGAGGAGTACTGCAAGGGTGTGTTTTTTTTTTGTTTAGTCACAATGTCATCATCAGGATAGATTCCTGAGTCAGCAATAGCCCAACCAGGAAGGGAAACCGACTCAAACTCAGCATCATCAAGCAACAGCCTATTAGAAACTGTCTGGGGCTTTGCTTGTAGCTTTGCTCCTAAGGTGCTCCTGTAGGAGAAAATGCAAATGTTCCTGAAGTTCAAGCTAGAAGAGTCTGTAGAGCAGGGGTGAGCAATTATTTTAGCCGAAGGGCCACATTGGCTTTTAGATTTTGACTAATGGGCCGGGTGTTAACAGTCAACCGGTTGATGTCTCAAACCAGTAGCCCCACTTTTTTTCAGAGGACATGTTACATCATGCAGGGTTAAAAGGGGGGATTTCTATTTCATGAATTCAACAAATTTGATAAATCAGGCTTATAATCTAACTCACCTTGGCCAAATGAGAAATTATTCTATTTTGGAAAGGCTCCACAGGCTGGATAAAATAACTCAACGGGCCGCATGTGGCCCCCGGGCCTTAGTTTGCCCAGGTACGCTGTAGAGGGTTGAAAACTCTAGGTCGTGTCAACCACACAAACATAATTCATGACTTGGGATACTTGATACTCTGAGAGGGTGACCTTTGCCCCACCTGTTGCCTGACTGTCCAGCACCCGTGGGATCTAACAGCCTGAAAAGTCCCTGAGTTCCCTGTGAGAAAGCAGAGATAAACTCCTAAGGGAGACCTTCATTGTTTCTCAAATCTGTGGTAATGTCACAGGTACAGAAAGCATGTTGACACTAGCACCAACACACACACACACACATACATATACACTAGCACATATAAACAGCAGGTAATAAATGTTAAAAACTGAGGGTCCAATAACATGTTTGAAAACAGATGCAGAATGTCCCACAGACTCACAGGCTTTCCTTTTCATTTCTCTCCTTTGCCACACTGATCATTTTCTGCACACTAAGCATACCCCTCTCTGACCTGAGGGAGAACACATATCCTGTTAAGCTCTGTGTGTGTGTGTGTGTGTGTGTGTGTGTGTGTGTGTGTGTTAGTGTGTTCCATGTGTATCTTCGGTCTGAGGCCCAAGTTGCGTTCAGAGCAGTTTTGGCACATAAAAAGTAGACATGCATGCGCACTCTCTCTCTCTCTCTCTCTCTCACACACACAGATGTATGCAAATCTGAGCAGGCGATAGGCTGTGCCCACTTCCTTTTCAATATCCTGTATCCTCTTGTAGTTATGGACAGAGAGAGGGACAGGGGTGGGGACATGGACTTTGGCTTTCTGCTGGCCATTGTTTTATGTGTGTGTGTGTGTGTGTGTGTGTGTGTGTATATATATATAGGAATAATTGTTTATTGTGAAGTACACCTTTAATTATTTATTCAGCTCAGCAATAAAAGTTCCAGAGACACTTGCAATATATGTTTGGCACATTTAGTTATATATTAGTCGGTTTGGCACATTTAGTTATATATTAGTCGGTTGTTTGGCTTTCACTAGGCAACACAGATCAAGCCAGATTTGATCAACCCAGATGTCCGGCAGTCCTTTACTCCCACAGGTGTATAACAGGACTGATCTCAGTAGAGCTCACACAGCAGTGCCCAATTTTGTCTCTGTTGCCGTCCTTTCTGGATATGGTACTACTGTGTAATCATTTCTTCGGCATGTTACTTAGTATCAGTTTGGGAAATGAGTGCTAGAACTGGACGTCTCCATTTTAGTTTTTACTTGGTGTAGTATCTCTTTGTCACACAAACAAACACACAAACCACACAAAATGTTCTCACAATATTTATTTAATTGATCCGAACATTTTCAATCTAATCGCAAAACTAGAAAAACAAAAATAAACCAAAAGGCAAAACAGAACTTCAGGGAGGAAAATAAAAATAAATCACAAACACACACACACACACACATACACACACATTACACCAGTGTGGCACAATCTTAAGGCAGCAATGATAATGTAAGCTTCTTCAGCTTCCTCCACACACTCGCAGGAGTGTGTGAGAAACTGTGTATGATCAAGTGTCAGTGTGTGTGTGTGAAGAGCTGTGCACATGAACGCGTTGTGGAATAATTCCACGCCGACTTTTCGACAAGCTAAATCAAGGCAAAAAGGTGACCATATTCCTTTGTAAGCAAAAAATAAAGGACACAGGAAAGGAGCCAAGCAACAAAGTGAAACGCATTCCTGATTAAAACAAAGAATCAAATTGCAAGCATGAGGTTTCTTTTCTTTCTTTTTTTATTAACGTGACCTCCACACGGTGGCCCTTGTGTTTATCTAATTCAAGATGACCGTTTGCCCACCTTTCTGCGGTCCATTCCCCAAAAGCACAGTTTAGTTGCTAACTAAAGTTAGAATGTTGGTTGCAATAAAATTTCCCATTTTCGACTAAGTTGCTGATTGGTTAGCAACTATGCTTTTGGGAAACAGACGCCTGGTCTCCTCATCTCGGATTCCAAAATGGCCGCCATGCCACTTCACCACACAGAGGTAAAGGTGCAGGCAGGGCTGCCAAGGCCACTTTGTCATCCCGACTGCTGCTAGCCCTCAGGCTAAGCACACTCCCAGCTCATCAAACATTCAATCAAAACCAGGCACTGCAAGAAAGCCTAGCAATCACGTCCCCAACCGGGATCCCAAAAGCATGGTTGCAATGCAATTTCCCATTGCCAACTAACCGAGTTGCTAACTGGTTAGCAAATATGCTTTTGGGAAATGGACGCCAGCATAGCTGTTAACTAATTAGCATCTTCAGTGGCTGAGAATATGACACTGCATTGCAACCACCAAAGCTGCTCATTTAAGCCTATGGCTCCTTCATTAGGGTTGGGAAAAAACAGCCCTGGCATCTTTATGGCTTTACTTGCATTCAGACGGGCCCAGTGGAGTTCACAGCTCCCCAACACAACTCAATTAAGGCACTTTTAGACAACTGGGGTGGGCATGCAGCTTCAAGAGCTTTCAGGCAAAAAAACAAAACAAAACAAAATCATCAACAACAACAACAACAACAAGAAGAAAACAATTCTGTTGCCTTTCTAGTCTACTTGTTTAAGGTAAGGTTACAATGGAACTTGGTGATGTTCAGGGAGGGAGTTTCTAGAAAGCGTTGTTGCTAACCTCTGACGATACAGTGGTGCTTATACCAGAACAAAATTGCGCAAACAGTTAGCAATGACTGCCTTACAAAATAAACAAACAAACAAAATAATCAAGACCTCTGGTTGGGAGGAATGATGCCATTCCTGTTGCCAGGAGTCGACACTGGTGGAAATTTTGTGGCTGGTTTGTTAAAACTCCCTCCTGTCCGTTTTATATCAAGTGACGAATGGTATTGAGTGGACCCCGCGAGAGGACCTTGGAGGTTCTCACGTTCCATAAAGAACATTAAGAACCGGGGGAGACAGCACATGCTTTTACGTGCAACTCTATACACCTTTTTTGATTCACCTTGCCTTGTCTCACATTGAATCTTTGGAGAAAACCTAGCAGTGTTTTGGCAACTAAGCAATATTAAATATATATACTCCTTTCAAATGCACTTTTTTATTGTATTAAAACAAAGCAAAACCAACCAACAAAAACAACTAATCAAACAAAACTATGATTTTTTCAACAACAAAAAAGAAACAAACATTCAGGCGAATAAACACCATGCATTCTTCATTGAAATCGTACAAGGCCATGTGTGTAAAGCAAATGTGGAGTGGCGATTCAGCAGTGAGCTCTAAGGCGACGCAGTTGCTTTAGACTATGAGACAAGCAGGCAGGAGGCGGTGTGTGTGTGTGTGTGTGTGTGTGTGTGTGTGTGTGTGTGTGTGTGTGTGTGTGTGGCGAAACAGAGCCCTCTGAGTGGACCTGACTGGGTGAGTGTGAAAACACTGAGTGGTCTGAGAAATCTGCAGCATTTATATATGTGAAACTGTTTTATTTCTTTTTTTTTCTGTGTGTTTTTGATTTTTTTTATAGTATTTTTTTTATTATTTATTTATTTGTATTGTGTATTCAAGCATCTTTCGTGCAAGACTAACCACCCATAGGAAAAACAAACAAACAAAAAAAAAACATAACATTCTGCGCTGTTAAACTAAGCAAAAAAAAAAAAAAAAAAAAAAAAAAAACACCCCCCAACCTGCACACACAATCCAATAAAGAAAAATAACCTCTCTTTACAAAAAAAGAGCCTATCACAATGCAAGCTACAGAGAAATATATATGCCTGCTCTTCTGCTGCCAAACTATCAAGGTAAGCAAAAGACAAGTGAAAGCAATGAAGACTACAGTGGCTAGCCTAAGGATCCTTCAGACAGGGCCAATGCAGCAGGGAGGATAGGGGGGCCTCCTGCATATTTACCCTACAGAATGTCAGTAAAGTTCTAGAACCATCCTTCACGCGGGAACACTCCGTCAGCATGGGGTTGACTTGACCGGCTGCTCAAGAGAACAAAATAGCCTTGTGATGTGAACTTTCAATGGTGGCAATGGATTTAAACTGGGGTTTGGTAGGTTGGGATGGGAGAGATCCCTATGCTTCTGTGTGTGTTTGTGTGGGCATATCAGTGTGGGCATGTATGTCTGTCTGTGTGTGAATCTTTGCGCATGTGTGTGAGTGTGTGTGTGTTCTCTTGTGTTAATTCAGCCTCTCACAAAGCAACACAGAAACAGACTGATGGCTCAAAGCCCTGTCCTGCAAGCCACTACAAGCAACCCAAAACTAAATACATACACACACAAAAAACAAAACAAAAATCGCATTTCCAATTTACAATCAGTCTTTTTTTTAAATTTGTCTTTTTTTGTTATCGTTGCTTGGGTACGATTCAAATGATTAACTCAACACAGAGAAAAAAAAAATGTCTTCCTGAAATTGTCACTTTACTCTTCTGCACAAAGCTGAAGAATGATCCAAACTGAAAGTGTCATACCCTAAGTTGCTTTGGCCACTGCTTGGTCACTTGTTGACCTCTATTTTCTAACTTTTGACCTCTGGACTGGGATAGCGAGAGGTCAGAGCGTGATCGACACGATAACCTCTCCCAAACACACACTCCTTCGCCTGGTTTTCTTTATTTAAAACAAACAACGTTGCATCAACGTAAGACTATACAAGAGGGACTTGACACCGCCGAGCCCACGCACTGCCAGGCGTGCTCAAAATCATGGCGGTGAGCGAAAAGCTCAAAGGCTCCTAAGACGCATCTGCGTCATCATTCAAAGGCCAAAACACAAAACACCCCCCTCTGACGCACAAGTTAATCAGTTAGGCATCAACATGTATTCTTCACTGACAACAAACTCAGTTATTAATTAAGCAATCAGTCCAGCTGGAGCATCCACTGCCTTAAGCATCAAATCAGACAGACACACACACACACACACACACACACACACACACACACACACGCACACCAAGA
>JAODXP020007152.1:30000-55000 GCA_027497455.2 Sardinella longiceps | reverse complement strand
CCTGAGGTGGGCTCCACAGTAGAGTTGGTGGTGGAGTTGGCAGCAGTGGTGGTGGTGGGAGCAGGGGGTGCGGAGGTGCCTGGGACTGGGGTGGAGAAGGCTGGGAGGAATCAGACAACATCAGACTCAATAAGTGGCTGAACGAGCAGTTTCACTGAGCGAAACACATACAGTATACAAGACTCCCACACACACACGCAAACACACACACACACACTCAACACTGAGCGCACACATACACAACACTCAGTGCGCACCAACACACACACACACACACACACACACACACACACACACACACACACACACACACACACTAGGGCTGGGCGATATGGCTGAAATCTCTATCACGATATAGGCTCAGTATATTGGTCGATATCGATAATTATTGAATTTTTTTAATGACGTATTTAAATGGGCCCAGGTGCGCAAAACACCTTTTTTTTAGGTTTATATTTTATTTTTTAATATAGAGTTATTACATTAAATGGCAGCACTGTCATGTATAAATATATGGTAAAATATAGTGTTTGAGCACAATGTTGTTTCAGGGTTGAATTCTGCTTTAAAGTAGCCTATTATTTTAGGGTTCTTGAAGTAGCCCATTTTCTCCCTTAAATAAAACTAGTAGTCAAAAAGTAATAATTTAGAGGAGAAGTCTAATGTCTCTCCCACACTGAAATATAAGCTGAATAAATAGGCCTACCAATACATAAAGGAAATTAATATTTTAACTAAAATATGTTATGTTATTCTTCTATTACATAGGCCAATCAGAGAGGAGCTTTGTATGGTTAACATTGTAGCCTATGTGGCTACTGTTCTGAAGCAGACTCGTTAGCATAATGTGACTTCAAAACGAAGTTTGTTTTGGTACACTGGTATGCCTTTCACTTCACACAAGGCTACTTGATAACATGGATTACTTCAGTGAGTTTGATTAAGGTAAGGTTGCAAAATCATTCAGCTTTAATGTGTTCAGTAGGTTGCTGACCATACTAGGTAGTTTGAGCTTTGTCTGTTGTATGTTTACCTTGCTAGCGTTGTGCGCTAACATCGTTAAAATCTGTCCCTGCAGCCAGTAACGTCAATGTCAGCTGTCTTACAAGTTCAACAGTGAACACTGAACAGTGTTGTTCATCAGGCCTTTCTGACTTTTCAAACAAATTACTCAGTTATTAATTACGCTTGCCCTGCATTACTAGATCAGAACATGAATCAGCTGAAAGTATCTTTGACTAGTTTCAGGCTACATGAAAAGCAAAGCCTGAGTTGCAGCAGCTAACTAGTAAACTCAGTGCGTGCCCTTTCTGGTAAAGCGCAGCCAATGAGCGCAGCGCTCCTGTTGTAAATGCGGACAGAGCGGAGCTAGAATCCGCTCGGGGGGAAAAATTCTATCGAAAGTTCTATCGAGCGCATTTTCTATTGCTATCGAGTATGTGTCTATCGCGATTCATATCGCTATCGTTTTATCGCCCAGCCCTACACTCAACACTGAGCGTACACATACACAACACTCAGTGCGCACAAACACACATACACATGCACACACATACATACAAACACACTCAACACTGAGCGTACACATACACAACAGTCAGTGCATGCAAACACACACATACACACACACATACACATGCACACACATACATACAAACACACTCAACACTGAGCGTACACATACACAACAGTCAGTGCATGCAAACACACACATACACACACACACACACACACACACACACACACACACACACCTACAGTATAAGACCACCACTAAATTTCCTACCTGCACAGGTCGCATTGATGCAGTTGGTGATGTTGGTGGCCGTCTCATTCACACACTTGGGGGTATTTGCCTCTCCCTCTGCTAACAAACAAAACAATAGAGACAATTAAAGCCACACAGTAAACACACAAACACACACACTCTCTCTGACTCTCCCTTGCACACACCAGCTGATTTTCTGAA
Source organism: Sardinella longiceps (assembly GCA_027497455.2). Classification (NCBI taxonomy): domain Eukaryota; kingdom Metazoa; phylum Chordata; class Actinopteri; order Clupeiformes; family Clupeidae; genus Sardinella; species Sardinella longiceps. The sequence goes on along the minus strand of JAODXP020007152.1, from coordinate 53,031 downwards.
TGGCATGCAGTTAAATCCAGACATATTCTGACTGGGATCCACTGTCTGTTTGTGTGTGTGTGTGTGTGTGTGTGTGTGTGTGTGTGTGAGAGAGAGAGAGAGAGAGACAGCGAGTGAGAGAGAGAGAATGTGTGTGTGTGTGTGTGTGTGTAGTATACACATTTTATGGTCAGGTACCCACTGAATCATGGTCAGCTGCCTGTCTAAGTAATTTACTCTGTCACACTGGCAAGAACCCTTTCCTCTGTGTGTGTGTGTGTGTGTGTGTGTGTTTGTTTGTGTGTGTGTGCCCATATTCTCTGAAAGAGAGAGGAAGCTGGCAGCAAATTTTACAAACTACTGTGAAAACTTTAATGGCACACTAACTCACACACACACACACACACACACACACACACACACACACACACACACACACACACACACACACACACACACAAACACAATCACAGATATATAGTTACTCAAAAAGGTTGCAAGTGAGGAGAGAAAAAGCATTAAAGACAGGTAGATGGACAGACAGACACATACACACACACACACACACACACAAACGTGCACACACACACACACGTTCCAAAAGAGTCCCAAAGCAGAAGGCAAAAAAAGAAAAGAAAAAGAAAAAACAAAACATATAAAAAAAAAACAGTACAGACACACAAAGACATGCAAGATCACATACATTAACACATTGGGAAGTATAACAAACTTGAGTGTTTGCGTGTGTGTGTGTATCTACAGTTTAAGGTAATGGGAACAGAGTCCATTCTGAGGCTTTCTACACTACAGCCGAATAAGCCTGCTTAAACCAGAAAAGACTGGGCACCCACTACAACAGCGTTGAATGTGAAGTGTTTGTGTGTGTGTGTGTGTGTCTCTCTGTGTGTGTTTACAGTATGTGTGTGTGTCACATACTATGTATGTGTCAATGTGTGTGTTTGTCATGTCATTTGACACTAAATCAGCTAGTGTAATAGTGTGTGTGTGTGTGTGTGTGTGTTTCTCCACATTCCAAACAATTATGCTGAAGTCATGATCAGTCCTGAACACATTCATCCTGCTTCTAATCTAGATTTGGTACACCAGAAGTGTATAGACTTTGTGTTTGTGTGTATACAAGTATGTGTGTGTGTCGTTATCTAAGTCTGTGTGTAGATCTAGGTCAAGAGAGATGAGTATCCTGTCTTGCCTCTTGTTTCACTTGAAACACACACACACCCCTGACAAGGATGAAAAGCCTGGCCACTTTTATTCTCTGTCTCTCTCTCACACTCACACGCGCACACACACACACACACACACACACACACACACACACACACACACACACACACACACACACACACACACACACACACACACCAAGTGAACATGAGTGGAACTGAATGGAACACTACATCAAATGTTTCAAAGCAAACAGAGAACTAAATGTTGTTGTGTGTGTGTGAGTGAGAGCATCCATTAGGTAAACTACAGTGTCGTACTGTTCCATCAACATTCACTGTCCACACACACACACACACACACAGGTGAACAGGATCAAAAGACAATGGACTACTGACTACTATTGACCAGAAAAGATGCAAGGCAGGTTTCCATCCAACTAGCCTGGTAATGTACATTTAAATTATGTGAATAATAACAAATCTTCAGTGGCCAAAAAAACCCTTTAAATTCAATTCTACTCCTTAATGCAGATAAATGTACATGTAACTCTTTAAGCGAAGAAGGCATAATGCAACTTAAACCAGTGAAAACTCGTATTGCATTTACAATAGACGTTGTTCTGCCAGCACTACGTTTACGCCAACAGCTGGTGGGAACGTGTCATGTGATGAGCGCAATGTTCTTTTGCATTACACAACTGATAGAAACACGTTTCTGGTGGCTGATGTGCAAAATTCCGGAGCCAAATTTTTGTTGATGCAAATATGAAGTGTGAATAATTTGGATGGAAACCCAGATGAAGACTCACAGAGGCATACCATAGTTGCTAACCTGTTAGCAACTTAGTTAGCTTTCAATAGAAAATTGCATGATAACCATCATAGCAGCTAAATTAGTTAGCAACTATGCTTTTGGGAAACACACCCCAGGGGGTATGCTATTCTGAATACAACATGTAGACTAGGCTTACTTCTCAGTTATATGATTCAACAAGCCTAAAAGCCATACAGACGTGAGGGCCATCTGTTGTTCACACACACTATCTATAATTAGCATCTATTGGCAAACAAAACCAACAGCAAAACATACATCATTTACAAGAGCAGCCACTGCAACTACACTGACACAAGTGTCACCAGAGCTTGTTAGCTTGATATTATAGAAACTTCTAGAATCCCAGAGGGAAATTCTAATCACTAGCTGCTCAGTACCATTGTGGCAGAGAAATACAAAACTAAACTAAACAAAACAAATAAAACAAAACAAATTGGGACACATAATGGAGTCTCTAGAAATAGACTAAACAAAGTTGGAGTCACTGTTATAGGCTATGAGGTGGTGATATGTAAGGCTACATGAGAATAAAACTAGAATGACCAGGCAGACACTGAGTGAAATGACTGGCCCACAGTGTATGATTTAAAATACTGACAATACTGTTCATGTCCATACAGAACTACATACAACCATACACAGATAACTGACTCACAACATAAATAGCTAACAGACAGGCAGAGAAGACAATTCGAGCAGTAATAAATTGTCCAGGCTATCACCAGAGAGGGTAAAAGTGGAGTCCATGATCTTTGCTACCACCAGTCTAGTAGCTGAGGCTAACTGTTCACACCACTACAGTAGGGTCGATTCCAAATGTCCATAAAGAACCATCTGCTAATCTTGACTAGCCATTTCATCCGATTATACAAGGCCTGAGGGAGATTTGGACACGTTTGCACTACAGTGGGTGGGGGTGGAAAATGTGTGTGTGTGTTTACATATGTCTTAACTAAGGGATTTTTTTTTTTTGCGTAATATGACCAGTGCCGTTGGGTGGCAAAGATCCTAAGGGTGGAGGATCTAGGCTATGCTGCTGGAAGAATGTCTGTGTCAGCCACCTTTCAATAACGGAGCTGCCAGATAGACAGACAGACAGACAGACAGACAGACAGACAGGCAGGCAGGCACAGAGTGAGAGAGACAGACAGACAGACATTCACAGAGAGAGACAGACAAGGCTCCTATAAATCCTGAATAATCAAATCTCTTAACATTAATGCACTGTGTTGAACATACATGTCAGATTGAATTGTGCACCAAATGTCTGTGAGAATTTGTTGACTTTACTCGATCCTTTCTTTGCGGACTTCGTGCCTGTCTACACGGGTGAATTATAGGCTACACTGTTTTCTTAGATTCATGTCTTAATATGAAGCTAAGTGTACTGTGCATGGAGTTTGCAAATATATTGTACCTTACTTACCTTTCTTTCAAATTTCACATAGACTATGTGTGTGTTTGCAAGGTACAAAGTATGTACATAATGAGTGAATGAATAGGCCTATTTCTCTCCCCCCCCCCCCCTTTTTTTTTAAAAGCCATAACATCTTTGAGTGGGTGATAACACACACAAAGCTGCAATACTATCAGTTATTTTTCATTGTTATATTACTATTTATCTTGTTACAGGTTAAAATCCACCGTTCACAATTGTTTTGTATCGTTTTGGAGGGTTTTTCCAGACGTCACGTCCATAACGTCACATCCATAACGCCATGTCTCCCAATGAAAACCAACTTTTTTTACATTTACATTTGAAATTAAGTCTTTCTCTGTCTTTACTGAGGTGTCCTGTTTGGTATGAATGTAGTAATATTTACATTTCTCTAGAAATTTCACACACTTCACAGCAAAAACTACGCTCTCTCAAAAGTTTGTCCGTTTTTCGTCACGTCCATAACGCAAATTGAAAGGCTCATATTCTTATGATGCAAATCATGATATTAATTTTTTCTGTTTGCCTGTATTCAGCCATGGAGTTTGCAGAAGAATATGAAAAAAAATTGTGAAATACTGCTAGGTTTGCAGAGGTTATCTGGCCTTTTGTTCATCAATAATGCACGAAAATGTCACGTCCATAACGCTGGAATTGCCCATATATATATATATATATATATATATATATATATATATATATATATATATATATATATATATATATATATGGGCAATTCCACGAAAAAGTAAACCTCACCTTAAAACTTTAAGTCTCACCTACATGGACATACAAATTCTTTCAGAAAACTTCCAATACAAAAAAGTATTGTCTCGATGTAAATATTCAACTGAGCAAGTTTCGAAAGGATATCTGTTTGTTAAAATTTTTACCCTATTCAGCTATAATGTAAGTCTATGGAGGGGCTTATAATGGGCATAAGTGGGTGATAACACACACAAAGCTGCAATGCTATCAGTTATTTTTCATTGTTATATTACTATTTCTCTTGTTACAGGTTAAAATCCTCCGTTCACAATTGTTTTGTATCGTTTTGGAGGGTTTTTCCAGACGTCACGTCCATAACGTCACATCCATAACGCCATGTCTCCCAATGAAAACCAACTTTTTTTACATTTACATTTGAAATTAAGTCTTTCTCTGTCTTTACTGAGGTGTCCTGTTTGGTATGAATGTAGTAATATTTACATTTCTCTAGAAATTTCACACACTTCACAGCAAAAACTACGCTCTCTCAAAAGTTTGTCCGTTTTTCGTCACGTCCATAACGCAAATTGAAAGGCTCATATTCTTATGATGCAAATCATGATATTAATTTTTTCTGTTTGCCTGTATTCAGCCATGGAGTTTGCAGAAGAATATGAAAAAAAATTGTGAAATACTGCTAGGTTTGCGGAGGTTATCTGGCCTTTTGTTCATCAACAATGCACGAAAATGTCACGTCCATAACGCTGGAATTGCCCATATATATATTATATTATGAATAAACAAAATGAATAAACAAGCAAGCAAGCAAATAAAAAACAAAGTTTCTAACATCAATACAAGCTACAGATTCTAGAGCTTTTAAACAGAAAGACAAAAAAAAACTCTATTACTGCAGTATCTTCTTCGCAATCACAAAATTGCTTCCTTTTAGTTCTTAGGGCAGAAGAGAAAATGATAAAAAGTGAATGATATCTGTTACAAACATGCCACATGCACGGATGTGCGTTAATATAATGGCTATGATAAGTGTGAGCGAGTGGCGAGATTCCCCTGTGTTCATTGACAAATGTGTGAGTGAGTGTGTACGTGTATGTCTGTGTGTGTGTGTGTAATGGGTGTATACAGCAAGATGTTGACTCCCAATGTTCATTGCTCAATCTGAGTTGTGGTGTGTGGGGGCGCATGTGTGTGTGCAGTGCATGCACGGAGATCTACGATGTGCGAGTGTCTCTGACCAGACTCTACTGGCTAGTCTGGTTTCTGCTGCAGCTGCTGACGCAGAAAACACAAACTTGCTCAGTCCTGTCTGACCACTGCTGCTCATACTCCTTGAGGGCGTGGGTGTGAGTGTGTGTGTGCGTCCATCATGATAGTGAACAAGCTCTGAGAGGATGTGAGTGTGTGAGTGTGTGTGTGTGTGTGTGTGTGTGTGTGTATATATGTGATGAGAGCCCTGTGAGTGTGCAAGCACTGCTGAGGTTGCAGCAAAGTCTAGGGTAGTCATGGGTGTGAATATCAGTATGTGTCAATGAAGGTGGCAGGCCATATCTTAAACATCAAGACAGGAAGACCGCAAGCATGCATTTGTGTTCATTCTCATCCCCCCCCGATCTCCCTCCCTCTCTCTCTCTCTCTCTCTACACACACACACACACACACCGAAAGAGTGAAAGACAGACAGACAAAATTAAATAAAGATGTGATTCAAACTGAGGATTAGTGCAACATGTTTCTTCTTTTTGCCTCCGCTCCTTCCCCCCCCCCCCCCCCCCTTTTCCACAGACACACACACACACACTTTCTCAGCAATCAGGATATCACTTTCTTCCTGCCATTCTTCCTCTCTTCCCCCCTCTGCTCTGTCCTTCTCAAACAAAACATTAAAAAAGCGTGTGTGTGTGTGTGAGTGTGAGTGTGTGTATGTGTGTGCATGTGCGCACAAACGCACATGTGAACTTATGAACTTTAAAATTCTTCCTGCTACACTCAGGGGTTTTGTAAGAGTGGTGTGTGTGTGTGTGTGTGTGTGTGTGTGTGTGTGTGTAACTGCAAGAAAGTGCTGATCTTGGAGTTGCCAAGGGTTTCCAGTGCAACAGTGATCAGTACCACACACACACTCCACAAAACACACAAGAATTCGAGACATCTTCATCTGTAGGAATCCTGTCAATTTCACTACATTCTCTACTAGCAGAAATCACACCACTCAGAACTCCTGAGTCCGACACACACACACACTTGGCTGAAATATCCACTTAAACATCATTCGTAAATTAGCTTCACACACAAACACACACACAATCTGTGCATTATGTATGTTGTGGCTATGGACACGCCTGAATCACAACAAAACAAATCCCAATAGGAGTCAGTGAAGGGAGAATCTCTCTCTCTCTCTCTCACACACACACACACACACACACAGGTTTCCCCAAACTCTTTATATTTAAGGCGGCCACCTTGACTACATCCCATATAAAGATCAAAACATTGTATTGCAAACTACTTTCATAAGTTGCTTTACAAAAAAATCTATAGACTACTGAGTAGTACTGGTAGTACTGACTTTAGATAAGGCCACCATGTGAAACCCTTGCACAATTCATAGCAAACTGCCTTGCATTACCAATGAAGGAGAAACATGTGGAGCTAGCTAGGCTAAATGAAAATTTAACCAGAGAGTTTTGAAGTAGTATGAGGACCTTTGATGGAAATATAAGAAATGGATAGCGCTGCAGCACTGTAGGTACATTTCATGCACACTTTAGGGTACTTAATAGTTCTTCTTGCAACACAAACCTAGACCTAGACAGACAGAAATCCTGCCGTTACAGTTTTCATGTCTTCGTCATTTCTGAATGAAAGCTCAAGGGGACTGTCTGTCTGAGCTTAGTCCAACTTTTTTATGTTGGTTGTGTACAGTATAGGCTACATACATAGCATACGAGAAATTAGTAACTTTTCCGACTGTATTATCTGAGTATCTAAATCATATGATGAGCAGTCCGGTTTGGTTCCATTCCAGACAGACTAACATATACTGTACATGCATTTTAATTTCGATTTCAGGCAGTCATTCAATTTTCTCACACAAAGCTGCAGTTCTACTGCACAGGGCAGAGTGAGAAAGAGAGAATCACAAATTCATCTCTCTCTCTCTCTTTCTCTTCTCCTCTCACAGCCAAGCCCCGGAAGAGCCCTTCCTCTCAGACCCCCTCAGCACACCAGAGCGCTTGAGGGGAGATGTGTGAAAGTGAAAGCTGTAGCTCTGCGAGCAACTTTTTCCATGTACTTTTTGCAACACACACTGTTAACTCACTGACTGACTTGATCTCAAGGCTCACCAGTTAGAGCTTATGGAACAGGGGGTGTCATACACACACACACACACGAGAACACTAGGGCTGATCCTCTCTAATGAACCTCCACACAAAAATAAAGAGGTGTGTGTGTGTGTGTGAGTGAGTGAGTGAGTGAGAGTGAGTGAGAGAGAGAGAGATATGAGTGAGCAAGGGATGAGATGAGATGAGAGAGAGGGAGAGAAAGGCAGAAAGAAAGAAAGAAAGAAAGATAGATAGATAGATAGATAGATAGATAGAAAGACAGAAACCAAGAGAGAGAGAGTGACAGTTGAGTGAGCAAGAGACAACACAATGAAGGGGCTGATGGGGGTGGGTAGTGGTGGTTTGAGGGCCTACCTCCACAATCCAGCCAGCTGCAGTCGGTAGTGTTATGGCACTGGTCACAGAAAAGTATTGTGGAACAATCTGTAGGGAAGACATAACACTCATTATATCTCCTGGTCTCCCTTACTCAAAACACACACACACACTTCAGAATCAAGTACTGCAGTTCCCTGCAGGTCTCTGACAATTCTATCTTAAGTACAGGCAGGACCTTACAAATTCTGAACAAAACTTTCATTGTTCAAGACCAATGCCAAGCATTCTGGAGAGCATCGCCTTGGGCTCGACCTGTAGGATACTTTTCTAACCAAGACTGTTGACTGGTCGAAGACTGGTGAAAACTATAGCTACAAGGCAAGTGTTTTGAGCAAGGTGTCCTACACTTGCTCTTTTGTATTAGTTATGTCATCTTTGGTTCAATAGTATTGAACATGTTGGGTTTGTGAGTGACAGCAAGGCCCACTTCATTTTGGTAAGATAGTTCAGAGTCAGTATTAATTGTTTAACATCAGATGAATGGGTTTTCAAATCAATTATTTTTTGGCCGCATCTTAATTACCCTCTCCCTAATCTGTATTAGATCAAACGCTGACACAAACCAACTAAAAGACGGAGCAAAGATTTTACATGCAATAATATTCAAAGGGCCTCGCTTGTTCCTCTTGGCCGAGATGGCTCACTCAAGTAACTTTTGAAGTAGCAACTGTAACGTTAGTAGACATAACCGCACACTATGCTCGTGATAATTTGACGCAAGCCACATTTTCTTTTCTTCTTCTGACCCACTTCCACCCATGGATGTAACTTTTGGCTGCTGTCCCAAGCTGGAATCAGAGGGTCAGATAATCATTGTCCTCCCTAACTGCAGTCATTGCGACTTCTATGTCTGTCCATTCGATCTTGACAAACATCGTACAGTGTTAAAAAAAAAAAAATGAAATTCACGTTGAGCTCACCGCCAGGAGCTCTTTAAGCCCATTACATAATTAAACAGCTGGAAGGTGGGCAAAGCAAACACGTTGGCTAACTGAGATTCAAACGCCACAGTGGACACACAACTATCAAATTACATATATTTTTTACAATGACATGGGAGAAAATGGCACGGGCGGACTAAGACTAACAATTTATAAGTATGTGCGATTAAAATACTTTTAGCAGCAAACTATCGACATTGTGAGCTCTCAAGAAAGGTTAATGTTACCTAGTTCTAGCCTGGGCTTCTAACTTAAGCTAGCTTGATAGCTAACGTTAGCTATCAAACGCAGGGTGATGAGGTGTAACATTATCGTTTGCGAGTCCAGTCTCACGATACATCATTACGTTTTTAATATGACATTGCGTCCTAAGGCTTTCCAAATTGTAGAACACTTTTACACAACATTGACAATCCTGCCATAAAGACATCCAGGGATACATCCTCAGAACCACAAGACTCGTAGCAAGCGGACTAGCTGTTGATAGTCCTAGCTTACACGAGACACGTAAATTGGTCTAACGTTAGCAAAGGCTGTGTCCACTTTGGCCGCCTAGCTGGGTAAACGGTGAGGTAAACATCAACTCACCTAATTGCGCGTATGTCGCTCCAGTGAAGACGACAAGACATAATGTCACCTGAAAAAGTCTCCAGTACATTTTTTCAGTTCGTTTCCTCTACTTCAAGAACGCTGGTGGTACTGAGAAAGTGGTTTGTGCTGGATGCGGGGTTTCTGTAATAGGTGACTCTAGTGACTCCCTCTTTCCACCACTTCCTGCTTTCCTCGAGTCATGTGGCAGGTTTCTTGACGCTCCGACGCTTCATCAAATTACCTCCGATTTCCTTCCTAGTTTCCTTCCTTTCTCCACGTCTCTCTACGAGACGGCTTAGAAATGTATTTGACCAAGGAAGGAAGGAAGGAAGAAAATAATGAGACGCTGTAGGCCCTATTAAGCTTGTAGAGGAAGTGACAATAATAGGCTATATCTTATTCTTTTATATGGATCAGATACACAGATTCACATGGCACATAACTGTCTCTATTCCTTCAAAGTTCCCAAATTGTTCCTCTCTAGGCATATCAAACACAGAACATGCATTTTTTTAGGGAGATTTGTGGTATGGACACATTTTTATTGTTCTACAACTTTATAATATCAGTGTAATAAACATTTGACTATTCTATTTGACTATTGTACTAGCCTACTGCAAAAGATATGTGCTGTAGGGCACCTAGTGTGATTTATATGTATAGGAATAGTAAATTCCACAAATACGAAAACTTCACAGATTCGACACATTATAAAATGCTTCACACACTAAAACAGTATGGTTATATAATTTTAATATATAAAAACAACCCAAAACCACCAGGCATGACATTAGTTTTGGAGGGAAAAAAAAAAACATTGAAAGAAATGATAGAAAGTGTATTGACAAATACGGCTCCATGATGTTCTGCTTTTTTGATCTCGAGCACAATGGTGTGTGTGTGTGGTAAGAGTGTGGGCATGTGTGTGTGTGTGTGTGTGTGTGTGTGTGCTTGCAAGTCACAGCTGGAGCTCTCCACAAGCCACCACTTTACAGTCAAGTTTGGGCCTCTCATTCTGGGTGGGCACGTCTTCAAGACTCTCGAGTACCTCTGTACCCTCAACCAGTTGCCTGAAGAAGCAACAAACACACACAAACACACAGAGAGAGAGAGAGTTGAGGTCGAGCTGAGGCCAAGAAAGACATAACGAGATTTAATATCCAGTCAGAATCACAGAATATCCCAGAGGAGGCAAAACAGGTGGCCAAATCGTGCCTAATTTACCCAAAAGCCACGTATTTCCTGTCCATCCACAGGGCCGGCTGCAGAGTGATGTAGAACTGTGATCCGTTGCTATGGGGACCCTGGTTGGCCATTCCCAGAATGCCTCTTTTGTTGTGTGATACCGCAAAGCTCTCGTCTATAAGTGAGTAGGAGTGCAAAATAGGTTCATTAGCAGTGCTGTGGTATCATGACATGTAGTCCAACAATAGTGTCAGTCAGTCTGTCAGGACCACTATGGGTTCATAGCCCACAGAACCTCAAGTCTGAGTCCAGAAAGAGGTAATTATCCACCTCGTAAATCACTCACTCGCCACCTGCGTGCCTGACTGCCTGCTCTCTGATGTCTTCATAGCAAAGCTTGGAGGGGGCCACAGTGATACAAACAGCTAATAGTCCCACACCACAAGCAAGCCAACAAGCCACACAGAAACTTAGATTTGATTGGTTTCTGCTGTTTTGGCAACAAAAGCCAGAGAAGGATAATACTAGGGCTAAGACAACATGTCATCAATCAGAAGGAGGTGGGAACAGCAAGACAAGACATTGCTGAGTGTTCTAGGGCCTTATTCCTCTTTTCTTTGGAAATTAAAAATATCTAAAGTGAGTGTTTGTGGTTCTGAACACCTGTGTCTCTCTTTCTCTGTACATCCATGTGTTAAAGCTGTATTCGACAAGTCTATGTAATTTGGAGAGCAAAATTAGGCAAAAAATTCAAGATCATACAACTCGTTAGTCCCTCCCCTGTTTCTACTGTAACACTCAACGGCCACTCAAATCCCTCCCTCGCTGTAGCACGTTGTCAGCGGCTTGCTCACAGCTGTGAGTAAGGCAGTTATCCCTCCCTCCGAACCTGATAGGTGGAAAGCTACAGGGAGCGCTGGATTTTTGCAATGACGATTACAGGGTTTAGATGGAGCTAGAGAATTCAGGTTTTCCCCCCCTCTAAATAGCCTTTTTCATGTACTACTTCCAGAATAACGTGACAATTCTACGGAATTTGACTTTAAAAGAGTTGCCGAATATAGCTTTAAAGGCAGATAACAAAACGTACTAATAAGTAATAAGAATACCTTCAAATGTTAGGCCATAAATGGACTCTCCGCCATTGCCTTTTCCAGCAGGGTTGATATCTTGTTGTGGGTAACAAAGCACACACACACACACACACACACACACAAATTTCTGTGGTGATTCCATATGAGATACATTAAGGTACGCATGTGTGTGTGTGTGTGTGTGTGCGTGTGTGTGACAAGTACCTCCTCCCTGGATCCATCCATTAGGTACAACTCTATGAAATAAGGAGCCTTTGTAGGCAAGCACGATATCAGTGTCAGATACACCCTTCTCTCCTGTGCACAGAGCTCGAAAATTCTCACACGTTTTTGGACAGATATCACAAAACAGCTGGAAGACACACGCACACACACACAAACACCACAATATAAATAGAAAGAATGATAGAAAGATACAATGATAGATAAGATGGTCATTTACAGTCCTGATGACCTGTCTCACCTCAAAGAGTAGTCGCCCAGCCACTTCTCCTCTGATTTCCAAATCCATGTAAACAAACTTATGCTGCACACAAGAGAATATCCCATTTACCACACCACCAAGAGATCAGTGTCAGTGATCTCTCTTCATCTACAGTTCCTCCTTAATGCAATGATTTCCCAAATGCAATTAAAAGTGTCAATTCAATTAACATAATTACATAATTAATCATGAACATATTAGATAAAAGCATACAACGTTTTAACTACTGTATGAATCTGAGTTCAATGGCTGTCATTTCTCTAAAGTAACTCACCTGCTTACAACAGGCCAACTGCAACCCTTTACTTATTGCTTAACAAAAGTGCAATAAACTTGAAGAATTTTACACCAGTATCAGTTGTGTTCCCTACGATTGTGTTTTGTCATGTGTGCAAAACTTGCCCCTGTATCGCGTAGGTAGCTGCTGTAGTAGTCCTCAGCAAGTGCCAGGTTGAGCGCGTGGGGCCGGTGAAGAGTGAAGCCCCAGACCTCGTGTCCCCAGCGAGCCAACTCCTTTTCGTCTCCAATCAACCGACCATTGAGGAAAACCATTATCGGGCCATCGAACTGCCATACCTCTCCTCTTAGCTCCTGGTTACCAACCACCAAAGGAAAAGCTCAACATTCAATACAACCTTGATATTTTTCAAAAGGCTAAACAACTAAATGAAGTAGGCTAAATAGTAAATTGTCAAGCTCTTGAATCCACTTATTTACCCTTTTCTTGTTGTTTAAATAAGTATGCCAGTCACATTCTAGCAGCGGATGAACTGTCGGATCTGCGAATGAAGATGGAAACTTCTGTTTCAATCCCTGGATCAGCGAGAGGAATTTTTGGTTGATTCAGTTGTTTTCCCTTGTCTCCAGAAATAACATCGTATGACTTACAAAAACATTTACCTCAGCTATGCCCTTGGCAATTTGAAAATGATGCTCCTTCATAAGACCTACAACTTCTAGATGCTGCTTGGAAGCCATGGCACACCACCACCACCAGCATGGAGTTGTAAACAAACGTCAAGTATCCATAGTAACCAACATTTATAGCGGAAATTACGTACTCTCTGAGATCTTGCACTGTTTTGAATCATTTTGCATCATTTTCTAATGATCGAAGCATGTTTATTTGTCATGTGTATATGGTTGGCGGTGTAAAACAAATGCAGTGAAATGATGTGCAGTAGGAAAAGAGGCAATTTAGGATGATTGGTTGGTTGGAGGAGTGGGTTGGGCAGTAGAGCACCCATTTTAACAGTTTCAATTAATAACAAACAATATGGTTTTTAATGCACAAATAAAAATATCTGCTGTAGGTAACATATTGTATTTATTCTCAAAATAAAACACACACAAAAAAGAAACATAACCTAGAAATATGACAGCCAGCTAATGACGGATTAGTTTAATCAGTGTCAGAAAACCATGCTTTTGCAGAAGAAACAAGATATTTTCATCGGCCGGACAACTGGGCCAGTGTACTGGTGGTCTGCAGAGCCAGGAAACGCTGCAGTTTATACTCAAAGTCGATGGGCTGCTGCTGCGGCTCCTGGTACCTCATGGTCATGGTGGAGCCCAGGTAGGTGATGAGCTCACAGCTCTCCTCAAACTGAGCCAGGCGACGCTTGTACGTCTTACGGGTGTAGTCAGAAAGATGTGGATTGAATGCTGAGGAAGATGAGGGAGGTTAAGAGAAAAAAAAGGAAAAAAAAAAGAATGAATGAGAGAGAGAGAGAGAGAGAGAGAGAGAGAGAGAGAGAGAGAGAGAGAGAGAGCCAAAAGATCGTTATGTACATTGAACTGCACATTAAAAAACAAACATGAATATAAACCAAGGTAGCACATATAAAATTAAGAATGCTAAATAGAGACAAAAGGAACATATTATGGGATATATGCCTCTACCATTTGCTGCTTATGTTTTACAATTTAATGTGTATTGACCTAATGTCAATTACGTTTTGACAAGCACCAGTGGTTGAGGACAACTCAGAATGAGGAAATGGAACAAGAGCCTGTGGTTGAGACTTTCACACATTTATTGCACTGCTTCTGAAAAAGGAAACCAGTACGAGCACACATTTAACTTTTAGTTCTTCTTCTTTAATAGATAAAGAGAGAACAGAAGCAACAAATCTGGCTTAAGAGGCAGGAGTGACTACAAGTGAGCATCAGAAGAGATGGAAATGGCCAACTCTGAATTAACAAAGTTTGTATATCTATGTATAACATTTATCATATAAATATATGTATCATCATTTCTTTTTCTCCCCCTCAAATGTGATTGTGCATCTGGTTTATTATCGTAAGTTGATAATAGATTGATGTGATTGGATTGTGTTTGGAGACTGAGAGCTTACTCATCTTTGAATATTGTAAACTGTTTCATAAAATGTCATATCCTCGGGGACACGCACTAATTGGCACACATATTGCAGCTTAATTGGAACTTAATGTGCAAGCCCTATTAGAGCAGTCATCATTGCAGCCATTTAGATTTTTATTAATCTCTCTCTCTCTCTCTCTCTCTCTCTCTCTCTCTCTCTCTCTCTCTCTCTCTCTCTCTGTCTCTCCTTACCTTTGAGATAGAAGGCCACGTACAACAGAGCAGATTTCTTCACACTTAAGTAAGGGAACTTTGGCTTGAGACAACCCACTGCAGTCATTGCCTTAATGATGGATTTTGCCACACCCTGCAACACATATGTGCGCACGCACACACACACACACACACACACACACACACACACACACACACACACACACACACGCACACACACACACACACTTTAATTTCACATTTTGTAAGAACATAGGGTCATTGGAATAGTATACATTTTTGCCTGAAAATTGCCATCAAAGCTGCCAAAGTGTATGCAGCTTGACACATATGATAGAATGTATCTACAGAAGACTTGCCGATGTGCTAGACCTTCCTAGGATTGTGAACAGAAGATAAACTAAAACAGCAAATGAAGTGAAAATTGTTTTCATTGGTTGTCTAAGTCGGACGCGTGAAACATAATACACGTAGAACACTTGAAATGTGAACACGACCTCATATCTGAGGTCCGAGTTGGCTCGGAGAGAATAATTAAACACAGCATAACATCTAACCTAAGTGTTCTATCAGCTATGAAACCCATGAAAGAACCAGATATAATACAATGTTCAGATGTATGTACTACAATCACTATACAGAACCCATGCAAAAGCTGGAGCTAAAACTTCCAAACCTCCAAAGGGCATGTGGCATTGGGATGTGGGATGTGTTCCGTGAGAGTGTATAATACTAGGAACATGGAAGGCCCTGTGCCGTGAGTGTGTGTGGTGACTCTGACCTGCTCCAGGTAGCCAAGCGTAGGCAGGGACGTGAGCTGAATGGGCTCCCCAATGGGGGGCAGCTTATGGGGCAGCTTCTGATCCCAGTACAGCTCAGGCATCCTGACACACGGAGAGAGAGAGAGAGAGAGAGAGAGAGAGAGAGAGAGAGAGAGAGAGAGCATACGTAAACTTCAGTGGAGTGGAGCATAGAGGAGCATAGGTAAACTTCCTTGTTGTTTACAAGAGATACAAGGAAGATTTATTTGTAATACAGGATGTCATTTTATATTAGAACAAATGAAGTAAAGTTCTTTATGATGTTCAAATCCCTGCACCTGCTGACACTATATTATGCAGGGAAAGTTGAGCAGTCTTAAGAGATACACTTGGTTGAACCCGACACGCACTACAGAGCAGAGCCTTTACCAGAGGTCTTTGCATACGGTACCACACTCTAATACCCTGCCTGAGTCAATCAGGGGAAGACCCAGAGTTTCCACAGCACGGCTGCCCTTCCCACTCAAGGTGTTAGAGGGGTGTGATCTTCTGTACTACTTCCTTATTTGTGAGACTGGCTCCTCACCTGAGAAAGCTCTCCTGTTTCTCTTCACTCTCACAGGTGTAGATCTTCTCCCGATACTCCACCGCAAACTCCACCTTGCCCCTCACCAGTGCCTCATATCTGGACACACACAGGCACACACAGACACACACACACACACACACACACAGGGACATCAGGATGTACATTTACTGCTACCGAGAGCCTGTGTGTGTGTGTGTGTGTGTGTGTGTGTGCGCGTGTGTGTGTGTGTGTGTGAGTATAGGAAGGGATCTGAAGGTGATGTAATACGCATGGAAATCCATGAGCAATGCTGACAGACTACGGCATAACTACGTCATATACTCTGACGTGATGCTTTTGATAAATTGCCCAAGGCTGACGCAATACCAGTGAGACAGTGCTCAAACAATAGGAGTTAGAAACCTCTTACACACTGTGTGCAAGTGGTGCTCCAGACTGGGAATCCATGCAGAACGTCTTCAGTGAACAGAAGTGCATCTAATGTGGATATATGAGTAGTAACAAACTAACCACCCAATTAGAATTTTCTAAAGCTATGTTCAGACTCGTGAATCATATGAATCTGCAACAACAGGTAAAAAGACAGGAGCGATCTCCACCGTCCACACACGATCAAATCCATTTCTGTAGAAGATTCTCTTGGTGTATGCATAGACAATATGTGTATATCTATGGTAATAATAATATAAGACCTAGCCGCCCGTGTTGAGTTTTAAAAGCTGTTCTTCAAATTCTGTTCTATGCTGAATCTGATTGCGGGATGTGAATGATAGAGACTGTGTGTGATTGTGTGTGAGTGCTTGCGCACCTGCGATGACCGTTGCCGTAGGTGACAGGGCAATAGCCCTTCAGCTCCACCTGCTGGGGGAAACGGCTCTTCACCTGGGCCGCTGTCAGTTTCCGTGGTAACAGGGTGGGCGGGGGGAGAGGGTACGGGCAACCAGGGATCACAAAGCGCTCCGGAGTTTCAAGGAATGTCTAAATAAAAGACGGTAATAGAAATGGAACCGATACACAAAATAAACTAAAGGAGCATGCAAACATTTGTTTATTAGTCAAATCTACAGTTAACATACCGTAAATCTGCTTTTACACCTTAACAAGCATAGGCCTATACATTAAGCACAGTGATGTATTTTTTTTACCCTTGCCTGTTTTGTTAATTTATATCATGTGGACTTTCTATTTGCTTTCAAAATCTATTCTACAAACCAATTTAATAAACATCCAAGCATATAGCTACTCCACAAATTCCACACGATGTCCAAACCTAAAAAACTGTAGTGTTTATTTGACCTTTGACCTGTTGCTGAGCAGTACCTGCAGGCACTCTTGGTTGGCCATCTTGTAGTAGTGTCCCCGGTACTCTGCTATGAACTCCAAGGATGTGTTATGGGAGCAGTCCACTAGGTGTCGCTGTTGAGCCAGGCTGACAGGACAGTATTGTCCGAACTCCCCCAGCCGAGCTTGCAGCTCTCGTGGAGAAACGCACAGCTGGGCGATGCTCGCAGCCTGGCCTGGAGGGTCATTAGACCGGGGTTAGATGCAGATACACATGAGAGACACACAGTTAATCACTGCATCCCTAGCTGAGTGATAGTAAATATACTGTACAACAGGTTATATAATATAAAAAAGCATGATGTGTGGGTGACTGGATACTGATACTGTATAAGAATGAAAAATATGGATAGGTCATAAACTAGACAGATAGAGAAACAGAAAAAGTGTGTGAGGTGTGTGTGTGTGTTTTACCATTGCGTGTGTGCTTGAGGTAGCTGCCTGTGCTGGTCATGATGAGGTGTGTGTGTGTGTGTGTGTGTGTGTGTGTGTGTGTGTGTGTGTGTGTGTGTGTGTGTTCTACCATTGTACGTGCGCTTGAGGTAGGTGTCTATGCTGGCCATGCAAAAGTGTGTGTGTGTTACCGTTGTGTATGTGCTAAAAGGCATGTGTCTATGCTGGCCAAGCTGAGGTGTATGTGTGAGTGTGTGTGTGTGTTACCGTTGCTATGAGCATGTGTCTATGCTGGTCATGCTGAGGTGTGTGTGTGTGTGTGTGTGTGTGTTACCGTTGCGTGTGCGCTGGATGTAGCTGTCTATGTTGGTCATGCTGCGGCGTGTGTGGTCCAGTACGCAGCTCCACAGAAACCATTTGCTGTGGTTGCCGTCCAGCGTGAGCCAGTTTTGATGCTGGAGCTGATAGTGACGCCGCACGGCCTCCACTTCCTGTCTGAAGCACGAGCACCGCACCGCCAGGATAGATGCACTGTCATGCTGAGGATAGGGCCTGGAGGAGAGGAGAGAGAGAGAGAGAGAGAGAGAGAGAGAGAGAGAGAGAGAGAGAGAGAGAGAGAGAGATAAGAGAAGAAGATAATAAGAGAGGGAGTGACGGAGTGGAGAAAGAATGAGAAGTAGAAAGAAAGGAAGGTGAAGAGAACATAAGGTGAGAAGGATGGAGACAATAAGGAGGAGAAAGAGAGAAATAGAGAACGAAAGGAGGAGAAAGAGAGAAAAATAAGAGAGAAAGGAAGACAGAAAGGAAAGGAGAAAAAGAGGTAGACAGAGAAAGAGAAGAGATAAATTCCATTAAATTCTATTAAAGAAATAGTTGAATAGATTTGTATACATTTCTCCCAAATTTCACTTTTACTATTGCTATCTTAATTACTAATCTTTATTTCATTGATTGATGTGATGATGATATTTTTTTTGGAAGTATCGTAAATTGAACAGTAAACCAATAAAGCCCATGTTTGAATTGAACTGAGTGACAGAGAGAGAGAGGGAGAGAGATGAAGGGGGGGGAGAGAGAAAGGGGGATAGAGAGATAAAAGAGCGGAGAGGGGGAAGTGCATCAGTGGGATGAGATGAGGAGATGAGAGGCCATGGTAAAGGTGGAGTGCATGGAGGCGTGGAGTGGAGAGGAGAGGGTCCAGGATGTGTAGTAGCCCCACATGGAAGGACCATGGAGAGCTGAGCTGATGGGTGATGAGCTGTGAGGGGGTTGTGTAAGCCAGGCACAGCGGCACATGTGGGTCAAGGGGGGCCATATTACTGGAAGGACTAAGGGTATTTTATAAGTGACACGTACAAGTCTTAAGAGATGACGGATAGAACCTCTTGAGGGTAATGTGTGGGTGTGTGTCTGTGTTCACATGAATGTATGTGTATGCGTCACAGTAGTTTGCATGTGTGTTAGTATGCATGTGTGTGTATGTGTGTGTGTGTGTGTGTGTGTGTGTGTGTGAGAGAGAGAGAGAGTGTGTGCGTTTCCGTAAGCACAAGTGTGTGTGTGTGTGTGTGTGTGTGTGTGTGTGTGTGTGTGTGTGTGTTTTCACACCTGATGTGTTTGCTCTTGTCTTTGAAGGCCCTCTTGAGGACATCCACTGTGTCCAGCTCCAGCTCCACCAGCAGCATGGGGATGATGCCGCGCTCCTCCATCAGATCAGCCTGACGCTTGGTCATGGGGAAACCATCCAGCACATAGCTGAACACACACACACACACACACACACACACACACACACACACACACACACACACACACACACACACACACATGCACATGCACAGACACACATGTACACACGCACACAGACACACACACACACACACACACACAAACACACACACACAAACACACACACACACACACACGCACACACACACACACACACGCACGCACACGCACACGCACATGCACAGACACATGCACACACGCACACAGACACACACACACACACACACACACACACACACACACACACACACACACAGACACACACACACACACACACACACACACACACACACACACACACACACACACACACAAATCTTTCAATTTCTTTCGGGATGAATAAAGTACTATCTTATCTTCAATATGAGCACACACACTTACACAGACACACACATACACAGAAACATACACAAGCTATTATGCTAGTAGAGACAATATCAAATGCAGTGGTGGCAGTCAAAAACAAACACACAAACACACAAACACACACACAGACACACCCACACACACACACACACACACACACACACACACACACACAGTCAGCACATACCCGCGTGTGTTGCACGTGAGGTCCATGAGCGCCACCTCTAGGCACTGTATGGCCAGTTCATCAGGCACTGTGTGGCCCTGCTTGAGGTGCTTGAGCATCTGTGTGGCCAGCTCAGTGTGAGGCTGCTCACTCAACACACTCCGTATGACGGTGCCCAGAGACACACGCACAATACCGTACTCACGCACAAACATGTTGGCCACTGCAATACAGAGAGACGGGGGAGAAAGATAGATATAGTAGGTGGGGGAGTGTAGTGAGGGGAAGAGAGAAGTGTGTGTTTGTGTGTGTGTGTGTGTGTGTGTGTGTGTGTGTGTGTGTGTGTGTGTGTGTGTGTGTGTGTTGGGGGGCCAGGGATGAAGAGATCAAGATACAGAGTAAACGTGGGTGAAAGAGGAGAGAGAACAAGTGATATTCTTCCTAAGACTGAAGATGAAAAAACTTTTCTATGATGAATGGGAGAAAAGGCCAAAACAGAACTTTCGCATCTGTCAGCTCAGTGGAAAACATCTCCACTCCTAGTGGCACTAAGAATCCATCTCATCCAATCTGAAATTCATAAACAGTTTGACCGGAACTAAATGTT
The DNA here is from genome assembly GCA_027497455.2 of Sardinella longiceps. Taxonomy (NCBI): domain Eukaryota; kingdom Metazoa; phylum Chordata; class Actinopteri; order Clupeiformes; family Clupeidae; genus Sardinella; species Sardinella longiceps. Next base: position 32,281 of record JAODXP020007152.1, on the reverse strand, counting down.
GTATAAACTATATATATATATATATATATATATACATTATACTATGTGGTTATTTTGCATGTTTTACATTCAATTTTTGGTTTGTTTTTAAGAAAGTGTTCTTTTTGTGTAATAGCTATGTACATACAGTATACAATATGTCTCTGACCTGTGCTTTTTCCTGATTTGGGTGGGCCGACGACAGCCAGTTTGATGGGCAGGGAGGGGCTAGGCTGGCGATGGCCTGGTCCAGACAGAAGGTACTTGATGGGGTTTTTGATGAAGGCTCTCCGTGTGGCCTTGGAACTCAGGAAGTAGATGAACTGGTTGAGCATCACAGGGAAGCTGGGGTTGGATGGGCCCTGCATCGGCTGGATCAGGTCACCCTCCACAAACTGGAGGTACGTTCACACACACACACACACACACACACACACACACACACACACACACACACACAAAGAGGAAGAGAGAATTTCTATGATAGATATGATACATAGAGTATCCATAAATCATTGTGCATATAAAGTCTGTGTAACGCTCCGCGTTGTTTGTGTGTGTATGTGTATGTCTGTAACAGAGAAAAATCATGTTGTGTTTCGGTACATTGTTTGTCTGTGTGTGCACATGAATGTCCATGTGTGTATATTGTGTGTGTGTGTGTTGGTGTGTGTAAGACAATGTTACATCATGTTACTGACCCTAACAGGGTCCCAGCGTCCGAAGGCACTGCTGTATCTGTAGGAGTTGTGGAGCAGCTTGTGGGCCAGGCTGATGCTGATTGGCTGGCCCTGCATGAACAGGGCTTCCCTGTTGAGCACCAGGGGTTTCACCTTCTGCAGTAGCTGGAAGCGCACAATCCGTGGCTTACGGCCAGCGCTCACCATGATCCGTGGGATCTGGCAATCAGCCAGCTGGTCCTGTGACAAATACACACACACACACTGTGTAAACATGATACACTCTTAATTGTTTGCAAACTAAGACTAACCAACCTCTATGAGTCCTTTAAAGGAATATTCCACCTTTTTTGAAATGTGGTTATTCACCCTCTTACATGTATTTAGAGTTACATAATGTGGGTACAAGCATTTTTGTCCTAGTAAAAGCATTGTCCTTCTGGCAACCTCAATTTTAGCTTTAGCTCTGCATAGGCTCTGGAATGTAAAGTAGCCAAATTGAAACTACTTTTCTTTCCAGCGGCTTGGTGGTTTAGTCAATTCGGACCTATTCATGGTGTGGTTGTTGTCTATGTTCCAGTTGTCGCCAATCTCCATCTGATATCTCTCTATCTAAACTAATGTAATGAATGTGTTGAGAGTAAAATGGCTACCCCCATCATGGTAAGGTTGTTGTCGTCAGTGTCAAAGCGATCTCCAATCTCTTGCTGCAGCCGCTCCACTGCACTGGACTCGTCCTCCTCATCCCCCTGGTCGTCGTCCTCCTCAGGGGGGAACTCCTCCAGCAGCTGAGCCTCCAGCTCCTGCTTCCACTCTTCCTCCTCCTCGTCCTCCTCATTAGCATCCTCACCATCCAAGTCACCCTCATCACGAACCTGAAGACGTCAAGGAGACGCAGCGTTCAAGCACTTGATGAGCTAACTAAATAAAGGGTGTGAGGCTTACTAGTGGAGGCGTAGGATATAAGGTTAATTGCCTGAAGTTAAGAGTGTGAGGTTATAACTTCAATCTTAGGGGTGTGAGGATAACCAGCTGAAGCTAAAGGCATGAGGCTAACTGTCTGGAGTTAAGGATGTGAGGCTAACTGGCTAAAGCTAAAGGTGTGAGGCTAAGGGCCTCCGCATACCGGTTCCAAGAAAGTGCGGAACAAGGTTCTTCAAACATTCAAAACTATGATTTTCAATACAACGACGCACACCAGCGCCAAACTCTGTCGCTCCAGGCTGCTCATGAGAGTCAATAGATATTGCTGAATTCGAAAGTGCTCCACTATTCTGTCGGAAACCGGTAGGCCGATGCGGAGGCCTTGACTGCTGAAGCTAAGGAGGTGAACCTAACTGGAAGAGGATAAGAGGTCATGGCTAACCTGCAAAAATCAGCTGAAGCTACGAGCGTGATGCTAACTGGCTAAAACTGTGACAACAAGCTACTAAAACTAATACGGCATACTTTATATAGTAATAAATAAACATTTTATAAGAAATTACAGTGTAGCTGGTAAAAATATAAGGGCCAGAATCAGGTAGTTGTACACACAGAGTGTAAATGAGGGGCCAGTAACTGGTGTATAGGAAAGGACAGAAAAAAGACAGGGAGTGTCAGTGTGAATTTAGACTGGGTGG
>JAODXP020007152.1:15000-20000 GCA_027497455.2 Sardinella longiceps | reverse complement strand
AATCTCTGTAGGGTCTAACATGAAAGAGCTTTATCCATGAGACATGTATCTTATAGGCTAGGCCTAGGCCAACAAACCATCAATGAGAACACATTTCCAATTGTGGGCCAGCTTTTTGGCGAGTGTAGTTTTGCCTGCTCCCTGAATGAAAGACAAAAAACAATGCACTGCTGTTATGTGGATGTGTGTTGTTGGAATATTTTTTTAAACTTGAATTCACACTTACTGGTTTCCCAAATATGACAAAACAGGTGGGTTTGGCAAGCAAAACGTCTTTCTCAGCTTCATCCTCAATCAGGTTGTCAACTAGTGGGTTTGCCATATGAGTTCCTGAGCTCGTAGACATATTGATAGATAAGGTGGCTAAAATAGAACACATTATGACTGAGTTTTAAATGTATCAACACGTCAGCAAGTTTAAATTCCTCATGTGGATAATGTATGGAGATGTCTATGCTGTCACCTTACCTTATAATTAAGAAAGGAGCTAAATTTGTTGGAAACGTTTTCCTCGATACTAACCAAAGCTGTCGGTAGCTTCAGCTAACTTGGTCTGGCATCCCATGCTATGTTAGCTACTGTTGACTGTATCCATAGTAACGTCAAAGACGGGCTACTTCATCAATCTTCTCTGGTTGGACAGGTGTCTTTTGCCTTCAGTTTGTAGTATACATTTGAGCAGAAGTACCGTCATGTAGCCAAAATATGTTTACTGGCTACTTAAATATGAGACTACAATGTGGTATAATACTAATCCCAACACCGTTGAAACATACACATAAGATGAACAGCTGTAAATGTGTTTTGAAACGCCTTTTTTTGTGTGAGTACTGTCTTGGTTTTTTGGCCTTCCACGGTACCCGTTGCAGCTGAGCAGCATGACAGTCACCTGATTGAACTCACAGTTTGGCAACACAAATGCATGCCTTCTGGATTTGCACTATGGAATAAGTGAACTTAAATTGTCCGCAAGTTTAAGTGGTAATTACAATTTCTGAACTTATACACGGCAAATCACAATTCAGTTTTTACTGTCGTTTACCGAGCGCACGTTAGAATCTCTCTGTCGTTAGCTGACTTCGCTAGCCTGAGAAACAGAAACAGTTAGATAACATCAACGTTAGGCTACATCTTGCATTTTTATTCCCAAAGAGGCTAACGTAACCCTTTGATTAATTAGCACTTTTATCAACGTATAAATATGTCAATAAACATCCGTTATCTGTTGGATCGGGGGAGTCAGCACGGTTAATAGGAAGGCGTTTGGCGTTATGTCGATCTTTAAGTTAATTTTCGAAATGTGTCTCTTATAGGAACTATTCATGGGTTTTCCCTACTAGGCACCATGCCGATGACTGCAGCTGTTATTAGTGGACTGCAGAAGCTTGTGCTGTACGAGACAAGAGCGGTGAGTATAGTGACCAAACAGACTGCTGAGCATGTGTTCATGTTTTAGTAATTTAACGTTATCCCGTCAGGGAACACAGTGAGGGGTAAGCTACCTTGCTCAAGGGCACTTCAGCCGTGGTCTACAGGTCGGGAATCGAACCCACAACGATAACCAGTGTGAAGACATGCAAAAATTAGCAGCAAATGTGAGGATTCTCTGAAAGAGTGTGCACACTGTACTGTGTTCAGAGATCTCAGCATAGTCTGGCAGAATCTGTGCAGACCTGTGCATACATATCACACTCATTGATTGGGCTCTGACACTATCAGTTTTCCATTCCTCTTTGTCGTCACTTTGAACTTTAAACCCATATTGGTTGCAAGAAAATCTTGTGATAGAAACCAGAACCATAGGAGAATAGTTTGACATAATATTATAGGATATTGAGTACTGTGGCAGAGCAATCCAGGCTACAATACCTACTGAAAATTAGTGTCAGACCTTTACATTTATGCATACAGATAGTACTACAAAAGAGGATTGTCTGTCAGACTACATTGCAGAAAAACCCTTAAAAAGAATATTGCTAGTTATTTACAGTAGACTCTCAGAGGGAGTGCAGAAGTGGAGTCAAGGAGATGATGGAGTTCAGAGGGAGGATGGAGGGAAGTGTTTTGGTTTAGCATGGCTATTTCATCCTATTTACACCCAGAAGGATAACTATAAAGACACATATTTGTTAATATGGCGCTTTTCATTTGCATATAATTATTGGGGTTTCAGTCTGGACACTTTTTTGAAAACTGTGACTCAGCGGTTCTCATCAGTTTTCAGATCTCAGATCAATGCATTGACAGATCTCAGATCTATGCATTGAAAAAAGTTTGGTGGAGCGCTGCTGGTTTCCTTGAACCAACTGGTGCTCTTGGAAAGGAATTTCAAATAAACATCTAGAAGGAAAAGGATTTCAGGCCCAGGCACTCAGTCAATCCATGCAAAAAAGACATTAAAAAAACATTAAAAAACACAGATGCGTATCGGCCTTACAGCCTTCATCAGGGTCACCCTGACTGAGTGCCTGGACCTGGAATCCTTTTCCTTCTTGATGTTTATTGGCTATGCGCCTGCTTTTTAATTTTTTTTTTTTTATTTTTATTTTTATTATTATTATTATTACTATTATTATTATTAATAAACCCAACCACCACCCCTTATGGGGGACCTATGTTTTCTTTCTTTTCCTTGCCATTTTTTTTTGTGACCGCCTTTCCTGGACTGAGGTGTGTTTGTTCGAAAATGTTTGTATGTGACATTATTGGGCCTTTTGAGTTATTTACAGTCTTCCTTACATCTATTTAACTATCCATGACCATCCATCATCCACCCACCCATCTCCCCACCACTTTAATCTTTTCTTATTCTTTTTTAATTATTATTTTCTCACATTCAGCTCAACAGCCCCCCTCCCCCCTCTATAAATGAAATAGCTTATACCAATTCTCTATTCTATGGACTTGTTTCACACCTGAACATTCCGACATTCCATGGTAGTAAACTGAACAATTCTATCATTGAAATGCATTGGATTTATGTCTCTTTCTGTCTTGAAAAAAATGGGTTATAACATTTAAAACATATCTAAAATCACTTTCTTTCAAATAATACACATTTGAAGCACACAAATTGGGAGGTCCCAAATAGATAGGAGCTTCATGCAAAAAAATGTAAAACCACTTTTATCTATTCGGCACTTCCAAATTTGTGGGCTTCAAATGTGTATTATTTGAAAGAAAGTGAATTTAGACAGATTTTCAATGTTATTACCCATTTTTTTCACGTCAGAAAGGCACATTGTGCCTGTCAGTCTTGCACTTTTTCTTTTTTTTATGCACTTTTGGACATTGAACACTCACACTGACACAATGTAGGCTATAATGAGATGTAATAAAGTTTTTCTTGAATCTTGAATAAATCCAATGCATTTCAATGACAGAATGTTCCGTTTACTACCATGGAATGTCGGAATGTTCAGGTGTGAAACAAGTCCATACCACTTCCATCACCTTACACCTACGCAACATCCTTCCCCAATCCCTTCCCCTACTGTGCTCTACTGCCCTTAGCCAGACAGCCCTAACTTTTTCCAACACCAATAACATTTAGACCCTTTAGACCCAGTGTGGGCCCTCCGTAGCTATGTATGTGGCAATGAAATGTCCCTGCATCCTTGTGTCTATCTGTCTGTCTTTGTGTGTCTGTCTATGCATCTCTCTCTCTCTCTCTCTCTCTCTCTGACCATCTGTCTTGTATAAACCTCAATTGGAAAATGCCCCCCTGTAGCAGAATGTTTTTGTCCTGTATGCACTTGCTCAATTGGCGTGACACAGCGAAACCAGGCAACTATGTAGGCTATGTTGGTGACCTAATCGGAATGAAGAGATTGATATTAGGTAAATAAGAATGTTTGCATGTAACACTATTGTTCCACACATGTAAATAGATTGTTCAAGATCTTGCTTTAGTCAGAATAGTGACCTTATTCTGAATTTTACTCTGCATGTAACCATAGTCATTGAAGAATAGCGTCTTCAAAGTGGTTCTCCCTATCATCAGGGAAAAAGAGGATAATTTTGTGTTCAGCGTCGCGCTGAGGCCAGGCTCGTGTGGAGGGGCCTTCAGTCCAGAGTGGACTGATGGAGGCACAAAGGCTTGTGCTCTCCCAGTGGGGATTAATGGCTGTGGGAGGCTGGGTTGTGGAGACCCCTGGCCCCAATGGAAGGGCTTTTCAGAAGGTGGCTGACCACTTTGGGCTTCACAGTCTGAACTACATGTGTTCTCACTGGGATTGAAGTGGACAATAAGAGGATAGGCTACCAGTCCACTTCTATTTCCCTCTTTGTGTGTGTGTGTGTGTGTGTGTGTGTGTGTGTGTGTGTGTGTGTGTGTGTGTTAGGCAGGCAAAATGAGTGGTAGTGGTAGAGGGAGAAAAGAAAGGTGTGGGTGACTGGCAGACAGATGGACTTAAGAGCGAGTAAGAGAGCTCAGAGGGAGCCGTGTGTGTGTGTGTGTTTGTGTGAAGGCAGCATAAGATGCTTAGAGGGAACAGAACAGAACACTCTGTAGTGTTTCAGACCCCCATGGTGCAAATCAGCCCTCTGGCAGTGAATGGCTCTCTCTCTTTTTTTTTCTCTTTCTTTCTCTATCTCCTTCTTCCTATCTCGCAAACCAGTCCTTTTTCAGTGAATCTCTTTCTTTCTTTCTTTCTTTCTTTATGTCTTTCTTTATGTCTCTCTGTCTATCTCTTTCTGTCTGTATCTGCATGTGTCTATCTCTGTGTGTTTCTGTATGTTTTCTTTTTCTGTGTGTGTCTGCCTCTTTCACAAGTACACATTCTCTCCCTATTTGTCTGTCTGTCTCTATGTTTCTGTCCTGATTCTCTTTCTCTCCTTCTCCCTCTCTCTCTCTTCCTCTCTCCCCCCTCTTTCGCTCTCTCTCACTCTCTCTGTCGCACACATAGACATTTGAATGTGGTTTGGCCATTAGGCTAGCATGCTCCTCAGCCTCTTGCTTCTTTTGTGCATGGGGCCTGTATAAGCCCAGGCCCATTAGT
>JAODXP020007152.1:0-2500 GCA_027497455.2 Sardinella longiceps | reverse complement strand
GAACGTGAACGAGAACGTCAGTATCAGCTTGCTCGAGACAGAGAGCAGCGTGAATTTACTCTTAGGAAACTTGAGCTTGAATCAGCTGCCAAGCAATCAGTATCCCCATCCCCTGTGTTGCCTCCAGTGGCCTCAGAGAGCAGTCCATCCTCCCCTCTTGAGCCAGTGTTTGATATCACCCGAAATATACGCCTAGTACCACCCTTTGTAGAGAAAGACATAGAGAAATATTTCCATCATTTCGAGAGAGTGGCCACCACTTTAAAGTGGCCTAAAGAGTTTTGGCCATTGTTATTGCAGTGCGTGCTCATTGGTAAAGCACGAGATGTGTTTTCTGCGCTGAGTTTGGAACAAAGTAGTCAGTACGACCTGGTTAAGAGCACCATTTTGAATGCTTACTCCTTAGTCCCTGAGGCTTATCGCCAACGGTTCAGGAACCGTCGGAAGGCTACTCAGGAGACGTACATAGAGTTTGCTAGAGAGAAAGAACGGGCATTTGAGCGCTGGTGTGGCTCTGAGAGCATTGAGACTATTGAGGATCTTAAACAGCTCATTCTCATTGAAGAACTTCTAAATTGTCTCCCTGTAAATGTAGCCACTTTTCTGCATGAGCGTAAAGCCACTACATTGGATGAGGCAGCAATTTTGGCTGACGAGTATGTGCTTACTCATAACATTGCCCTTAGTTCTAGATGGGGTAACAGGTACACTAAGAGGGACCAGGGTTGGAGGAGGAATGAGCGGAGACGAAAGTCTTCAGAGTCTAGTTCCGTCCATTCATCTCCACAAGGTAGCCCTAGCCGTGCTCCACCTACTAAGAGGGATATCACATGCTTTTATTGCCGAAAACAAGGCCATAAAGTGTCTGAGTGTTTCATTCTTAAGAATAAGGAAAAAGCTGAAGTGGTGGGGTTGGTTATGTCTTTTTCTGGGAAAGCCCAAAATGTACCGTCCAACTATCCTGCTGCATTTGCTCCTTTTATCATGGAGGGAAAAGTATCCCTGCCTGGTCCAGGTGGTTCTGAAGCTGCCGTTAGCATTCTCCGAGACACCGGCTCTACCCAGTCTCTTTTGTTGGCTAATGTTCTTCCCCTTTCAGACCAGACTGCGACCGGCCAGAGTGTTTGTGTCCGTGGTTTTGGAGGTTCATCTGTTCATGTGCCGCTCCATCAAATTAACTTGGCCTCCCATGTCGTCACTGGTAAGGTGGTGGTGGGCGTGTGCCCTTCCCTTACAGTACCGGGAGTTTCTCTCATTCTCGGGAATGATCTAGCGTCGGGTAAGGTTTTTGGAAGTGAGAATGTGTTACCACCTGCCGGAGTGTTGGAGGTGAAACCTTCATTTGTTAATCCAGTTTGCACTGTTATGAAACAGGTTGTCGATCTTAACTTTGTTCCATCAGAAACCTCTCAGAATGACTGCTCGGATCGGTGTGGCCCTTTGGATTTGCCTGTTGGTCAGGTGAAGCGCGTGTCTGTTGCCGTTGAGGCAAATGTGTGTTCTGATGCTGGAAGTGTGGTATCAGTTGTGAAGCCTCTGGTGGTTGGTGAGAGCAACACCCAAGTGGAGTCTGAAGCTAGTCCACAAAAGTACTTTTCTTTATTTTTGTTTGTGTTATTTTTGTTGTTGACTGTTGTTTTTGTCTTTACAGTGCATGGTGCTGAGTTCGGGTTGGTACCGCCTAGCCGGTGTTCATGCTCTGTAGATGTTACCTGTATCCTGGGCAAGGCGCATTATTGTGCGGCATCCCTTGTCGCCTGTTGTGGTAGTCTGGTGATATGCCTAACCTGTTTAGGAATGGCGAAATCTTCCTCCGGTTCGCAGTTTACAAATATTGCCCCCGGATAAATTGTGCGATAACGGGATATTTTCTTTATTTGAGATGGTGTTGGTGAAACTTGCATTTTATTGTGCATAGCCTCTGTGTGTTTTCTCTTGTCCCTTCTGTTCTCCATTGTCTTAGGGCCCAAGACGGTGGAGGTGTAGTTGTGGATGTCATTAGGACCACAGGAGGTCTTTGGAGTTTTTTTTTGAAGATTTCCTAGTGGAAACCTTCTTTTATGGGGGGAGGTGTTACGACCCCCTGTGCCCCCTTCAGGCCTGGCATGGCCAGTGCGCCAACTCTGCCAGCCTCGTCTCCCTAATTACTTAATTACACCTGAGTCAAGGGTGTGGCTTTAAAAGGGGTCCTTACTCCTTCTCTGCAGGTCACTTTTCGGTTGGGCACATTTGGTTTGTGTTGTAGACACTTTGTTTGACTTTCTCTCCCACAGGCACCTTTCCTTTTTCTTAACCTCTTCTTTAAGCTCTACATTACTGATTACTGACGCTTACATTCCATCCATGCACTCACATAACCTACATTCTATTTCTTACCCCTAGACATCTTTATTTTGACTGCAGTATTCTTATTTATTTTTGATTATTTTATAATAAATATAATTCGGTTAACCAAACCACGTTGTCTGCCTCCCTCTTTATGTTTCGGTTCTGAGCCAGC
>JAODXP020007149.1:45000-67028 GCA_027497455.2 Sardinella longiceps | reverse complement strand
GGGCGTACTCACACTAGGCAAATCGTACCGTACCCGAGTACGCTTTACCCCTGAAGTCCGGTTTGTTTGGCCAGTGTGATCGCATCGTACCGTACCGGGGTACGGTACGCTAGTACGCTTGGAAGAGGTGGACTCGGGTACGGTCCAGCTGGACTCCGCAAAACGTCACACATGATGGAATAAACACTGACGTTCCATTTAACACTCACAATTCTAAAGAATTCTATACTGCGAAAATGGCGGGCAAGGGATCACTTTGGTCTAATGCAGAAGTGGAGTGTCTTTTAGAGATTTGGGCTGATGAGGGCATTCAAGGGCAGCTGGACAAAACCCACCGTAATGCTGATATATTTGGCCGTATCAGGGATTATTTAGGCAGTCATGGTTACCAGAGATCTCTAGACCAATGCCGTGACAAAGTCAAAAAGTTACGCCTACAATACCAGCGGGTGAAAGATTCCTTAAGGAAGTCTGGTAGTTCGTCATCTGAAAAGGACAAGTTTCCTTTATATGATGCTGTGGATAAAATAATTGGAACCAAACCCGCCAGTGAACCGACTGTCGTGGAGTCATTTAATCTCCCACCTCCCACTGACGAAGACGTCCCTCCGGTGGTGTGCGGTAAGTAACCTAACCCCAGTAAAAGTTAGCTAATGCTAGCTTTATTTTCACGAGCCTACCAGTGACAGCCACATCCCTCTGACTCAAGAGCTCAATACGGTTAAGGTCTATTCACTAGCGTCCAGTCCAGTCTACCTTAAGCAATGGAACACGATTTTATTATTAGCTAATTTGTCACACAGCATTATACGATTGTTTATGTAGTTGTCTGTGGTTGACAGAATAGAGAAGGATAGAGAAGTTTTATAAGCCTATTAAGCCAGAAACAATCTCGTTTAGAGACAAAAAATGTCACTAATGGCGTCATATCGTCAGCCTCAAAGGATACCTGCCTAAGTCATATTTCACTGTTTTGGGAAACAAGGAAAACACGTAAACATGGTGTGTCTTCAGCCTAGGATAGGTGCTTCCACCCACAGACACACAGGCCACACACACACACAGGCCTACCAAGTGGTGCTTGAGGGTGAATCCCTGCACCCTTGTAAATATATCAATTTAGCCCCCAAAAATGACCTATGCAATTATCCTATGAGGCCCATGTTGAGTATGAATGCATGAAAATAATTGTCCAATAGGTGGCGCTGTTGTGCCAGGTATGAGATGGAATTACGTATGACCAGTCTATGAAAGGGGGACATTACCATTCTCTCTCTCTCTCTCTCTGTACTTTGCTACTTGCAAAAGCAGCATGTGTTGTGCGAGTTGGAATAAACTAGGCCTATGCCAAGTTTCAAAAATCTGTTCAGTCATTCAGTAGCTATTGTTCTGCAGTGTTAGATAGGAAGAAAGAGTCTACCTATTAACATACGATATGCAATATGGTGTTTTACAAAATACAATAGTGATGGAAAAAAAAAAAACATTTTATGTTTTAATTATTTGCTATAGCCTTTTGTGAAGAAACAACCTAATATTTTGTTTTTTGTCAGATGACGAGATGCCTGATGACAACGGTCCACCAATCAGAACACCTGCTCCAAGAACCCGAAAGAGGAAGTCATCTAATGATCCAACAGACATGATGAATGCATTTATGGAAATGCAGAAAAAACAACACGAGGACTTCATGCAAGGCGAGCAGCTCAGACAGCAGCAAGAAAAGGCCTCCATTGATGGTTGGATGAAGGCATACATGGAGATGGAGCAGCGTCGGCAACAGGCGCAACAGGAGGAGCGTCAGGAGACCAAACAGATGTTCATGCATGCCATGAACAGAATGTTTGATGTCATGGCAGCACAGCATAGGCCTACATCCTCTCATCAGCCTTCTACATCACACTACTCCTACTCGATCGTAGAGGAGGAAACACCTGAAGGTTCTACACGTGCATATCACAGCATTTAGAATGCTGGGAACACACGCTTGTTATAGTTAGGCTACAGGTACCTACAGTTCATATTGGTACAGTACAGCTCAATTTCATGCAACATTATCCACTTCTATAAAATGTTTTACTCTAATAAATTTTCTGATTTCGAGTTTGTACATGGACTTTTATTTACCATTTACTACTATTATTTTAGGCTAAATGTTGAATGGCTAGATTATTGATTCAGGTTTAACTGCAATTGTTGCATAAAGAGATGGGATGTCAGACAATAGTTAACAACAAACATGTTTATTAAATGAAAAAAAAAGTTGGGTATAATACAATGACTGGCTCTTCATATGGTGCAAGAGCGGGAACCTAGACTGGAGTAGAGTCACAGATTGGGACAGGAGCTGAAGAACGAGGTGTAGATGTGACAGCTCGTAACAAGTAACTATGTACATTTACAGTTCAGAGAAATAAGAACCTAGACTGGAGTAGAGTCACAGATTGGGACAGGAGCTGAAGAACGAGGTGTAGATGTGACAGCTCGTAACAAGTAACTATGTACATTTACAGTTCAGAGAAATAGGAACACAAAGCGTCTCTTGAAATGTGAGCTGTGGTGTTTGCACGAACACCATCCTCCCGGGTGGGATTTTCTTCACGCAAAGGCTCATCTTCGTAGTCCTCACTATTAACCTCACAGAAATTATGGAGTGTACAGCAGGCTAATATGATGGTGTTGATGTTCGTGATGCGGCAGTCGTACCTTTTCATTAGGCATCGCCATCTTCCTTTCAGGCGACCAAATGCCCTTTCAACGGTCATCCGCGCCCTGCTGAGGCGATGGTTAAAAACAGATTGAGCTACTGTTGTCTGGGTGTTTTCTGGGTATGGCTTCATCAGCCATGGTAGGAGTGGGTAGGCTGCATCCCCTAGAATCACCACTGGCACATCAACCCCAGCAAAATTTTCTGTTATGTTAGGGAACAGGGCACCTCTTTGACCCCTCTCGTACAGTGATGAGGTTCCGAATACTCTGGCATCATGGACTTTACCAGCCCATCCCACGTTGACATCCCAGAAGCACAGCCGATGGTCTACAACACCCTGGAGAATTACAGAATAGAATCCTTTCCTGTTGTAATAATCTGCAGGGGTGTCAGAACTGGTGCTATAATGCCTATGTGGGTGCCGTCAATTGCCCCAGCACATTGTGGGAAACCCCATCTGTCTCTGAAACCTTGAATTATGGACATGATTTCTTGTTCTGTAGGAGACTTGATATACATAGGAAGTAGATAGGTCATGATTTTGGAAGCGACATGATTGGTGATCGTCACAGCTGTTGATTGGCCAACTCCGAATAAATGTGCAATTGATCTGAACTCAACATTTGTTGCAAGTCTCCAGATGCATATGGCCATTTGCTGCTCAACAGGCACAGGTCTTCTGAAGGTGGTAAACTGTTTCTGGAGGTGTGGTCGAATGATGTTGCAAAGTTCAAGAAAGGTGGCTTTTCGCATTCTGAAGTTTGCCTTCCATTCAAAATCCGTCCAGCTGTTGTTGATGTGCTCCCACCATTCACTGCTTCTCTGCCTCATCCAAACACTCCTAAAATAGAACATGTATTATTAGGTTAGTTATTAACAGGAATGCATTAAATTGGTTTAGCCTAGTTCACCATCACCACTTCCATCACTCATTCTCTCTGCCACCATGCATGCCCCGGCCCAACTCCCAATGCACTACTAGCCATTTTAAATCCCCTCCAGATACAGCATTTATATGCTAGGACCTACTTTACAACTTAAGCACGAATAATTTACCCTGTGGTTCTCAAACCCTTGTCATCTGCGCCCTGTCCCACACTTTGAGAAACGCTGAATGGCTGAAAGGCCTACCTGCATGCAACATTGTTACATGATAAGCTTACGAAGTAGCTAGTCTATTTGATACTGTTGCAAGTGCAACAGCTGACGTAGCATGCTAAACGGTAAACAACTAGCCTACTTTCACTAGGCCTATACTTGTTCGTTTTAAGTAGTTTTCCCACCTGTTGTTAGAACAGTTAGTAAACAACCCACCTGATAGAGGAGGGACGTGAAATTTTTGCCAATAGACTGGCTATGAATCCTTCCCGGAGCATCTGTTGCCTGCGCACAAATCTTCGTATGCGAGCGGCACGATTCATTTGAAAACGGAGAGTGAAGTACTCAATCATTCGTCTCGGTATATTAGGAGGCGTGTCTTCAAACTCAGTCACACTCGAAATAAAGCCAAAGGTCAGAAAGAGTGCAACCACATCATCCATGTCCATAGTTATTATTTATGTAGGCAAGTCGATACTAATAAAATGTATTGTGACGGTTTCCTTTGATGTTTGGGGTGCTAGTTGTCATAGTAATAAAACGTTCGCGGTAATGTAAAGATTCTAGAGCACAGTAGCGTAACCGTACCCAGGTACAGTTTAATTATGCAGTGTGAGTGCAACCTGGGAAAGGGGACAATCGTACTCGGGTACGGTACGGGTGAACTGTACCTAGTGTGAGTACGACCTCAGTGTATGCATTCTCTGGCAACCCAAATTCTAGCTTAAACTGAGGCTAGGTGCTGGAATGTAAAGTTGCCAAAGAGCTGATATCTAGCTACTTTACATTCCAGTGGCTATGCTAAGCTAAACCTAAGAAAAAGCTAAAATTGGGGGCGGCATAGCTCAGCGAGCTAGTGCGTCATACCGCAAATCCGGGGACCCGGGTTCGGTGCAGTGCTAAGAAAGTTCTAGAGCCCATGGACCTTATTGGGTTTCGTTACTTTCGTTCTTCCACCTGGAGGTATCTTGGCGCAGTGCCCATCATTTACAAATGCTGTGAAATGTCATTTAGAGTCAGAGGGGCTCAGGGCTTAGAAGTATCTCAGAGGGGAGTGACCTGAAGAAACACAACAAGCACTTCCACTTTATTTCCTTCTTCCCTCCCTCCCTCTCTCCATCACTCCGACCCTTCCACTTTCTCCCTATCCCCCTATCACTCCCTCCTTCTATCACTGACTCCCTTTCCTTCCTCCCTCCCTTCCTCTATCTCTCTCTCACTCCCTCTCTCTACCACTGACTCATTTTACTGCACTTAACCAGCACTTAAACTCTTGCACTCACTCTTGTGCACACTCACACTGGGGTTCATTTTAACTGAATGGGGCATAGCAATCAAATTGCACTGTGTTTCATTTTCCTATGCCCCATTCAATTACACAGTCACGTTATCTGCTGATTCGCGTTATGTGCACTCAATGACCTTACAACAGGACTGTAGATTGCTTCACACCAGATTTCTCCTTTAACTTTCCTTCATAGTGAGTCTCTTTGGGTAAAAGCCTCTGTCGTATGCATGGATGTCACCATAAATGCCATAGCCTTATGAATCACCCTGTTTTTCCACCGAGACTCTTAATTAATTAACCCGGAGATGTCATCAGACATCATAATCAGGAGTGGACACACAACCTTAAAGTCCTCATAGCCAGGAGTGGACACTAAACCTAAAAAGGAAATCAGGCAGGACTGCAGTTTTCTATCTTCGGAGCTCCACCTACAGTCGCTGAATATTTGAAAAAAAATTACTACATTCTCACCAATCAATGAAAATTTATTTGTAAACCAAACTAACCAGAGATTATCATTTTTTCGTGTGTTACGTTTTCTGACAAGCTGGTAACTCCCAGAGGGTCACCATGCAGCGTGGGGATGAAGAAACAAACACAGAGAGTGAAAGAGAGGTGAGCGTTCTGACACTTAATGGCTGCAGTGCATTCTACACATTGGTGGAAGTTTGTGAGGTCCTTCTCTAAGGGTGACCGGTTCAATGGAAATAATGGCTAGGTGGAGGTTTAGAACCTTTAACATGCACAGAGATGGAGTAACCTCCACTGAAACATTATTTCCATCAAACCGGTCAATTTGAAGGCCGTTATCCCACTTATCTCCCATTTATCTCCTGTATATTTAAGCAAGTGTTGAAAACTTAAAAGAAACACGTGACTCCAATTTAAAATAAGTTAACCTGTTTGGGTACTATTTTTGTGTGAAACTTGATCAAAAAGGCTATTTAATGTTGTTATAGTTACCATTCTAAATTATATGGAACGGTGGTGTCGTCTCAGGTAACCAGTTATTTACACCTGAGCTTCTACTACTACTACTACTACTACTACTACTACTACTATTACTACTACTACTAAAGAATAATACTAAAGAGTAATACTAGGCTAATAATTCCTTTATAATAATTAATGCCTAAAAAACATTTATTTACAACACATTTCAAAATTCTCTGTGCAGAGACCAAAGAAATGTGTGTGCGTGTGTGTGTGTGTGTGTGTGTGTGTGAAGAGAGAGAGAGAGAGAGAGAGAGAGAGAATGGATGGATAGACAAAGGCAAGACCGACAGATGAAAAGCAGAGAGGAACATTCCGAGGTCCCCTCTCTGTGGTTCTGTGTGATCCACCGCCTGTGGAATGCTGCCGTGAGTGTAATAGTCCCAGCATGGTGCCATTATATGATCTTAGGAGTTTATTTACTGAGCCCTCAGGAGGCTCCGTACGTCTGCATATATCCCATCGGGTCCTGCCCTTCCTCCTCCTCATCCTCCTCTTCACCTTGTTCTGTCATAGGGCTTTCCCCAGGTAAGGCCAATCACACCATTCTGACAGATATCCAACACTCTTAAAGGCCCCACTTGCAGGATTTAGCTAGAATTTGGACATTTCCCACTTCCCACTTTTATATACTAAATATGACTCATTGGGATTGATAAATAACGTGTTCTTGAGTAAAATGTGCACCTTCGCATGCTCGTCCGTGCCTCCTAGCCAAAGATATAGCACTTGCAATTTCCGCAGAAGCGCCCACTCCTGTATCTTTGGGTAAGCAGGCAAGCCAGGCTGCGTGACTTAGCTGGAGCTCACCTTCTCAGCCCAGCTGATCAGATTAGTCTATTTAAAGACGCATCATTTCAAACTGTACATTTTTTTGTACTTTTAAAGAAAAGAATCATTAAATTGAGCTAATAGAGAACTGAGATTATGCATCTTTATTGTCCATTATGATAATGTATCTTTATTATGCATCGCATGGCTCCTTAGGTTGGAAAGCCTATTTGTCCTTTCAGCCACGCCCACATGCTGTGTGTTCCATCCTGGGTCATGTAATGGGGGTTTCCCAGGGCCACTCTGGCTGTGTGTGGAAGAATGACGCGCCACGACATTCCTCGCCACGCCAAACCAAAGCCACGCGGTAGAACACAACAGCTGTGGTGACAGATAATACACACAATGCATGTTATATCATCTCAGAGATGGCTATCTCTTCTGGAGTTATGGGTAGTAAACACACCGTGGAAACTCCCTCACACACACACACACACACACACACTCAGAAATAGGCCCACACACATGCTGTGCACCTACACACATACGCATACACTGACGCACATGCACATACACTTAAATATAGGCCCATTCGCATTCCTGCCTACACACTCACTCACACATACACATACACACATTCACAAGCGCACACATAGTTTTTTTGGAGCAAGATCAGACACTAATCAAAGCTCTTGCTGAGGTTTGAAAGCGTCTGTTTTGTTAAGAATGTGAAGATCCACATGTTGTGACTTCCCACCACCCCCTGCATGGAGAAGCACCTTCAGGCACCATTTTCTGATGACGCAACTGTGGTGGATTTGATAAGCGGAGAAAATGAGGTCCTGTAGGCCTACAGCAGGGGTGGCCAAAGTTTTCTGTTTGCGGGCCACATACTAAGAAGTCTAAGCTACCCAGGGCCAATGCAAAATAAAGGGGAACTAGTTTTCAACCAGTGTTAAGTCAAGTGTAAGAGTAACTATGTTTTAGATCAGTCAAACACTACACTATTTAACTAGAAAAGCGCTCAGAGAGCGCAGACCTCCGCCAAGACAATGTGGTCACAGATGATGTTCTGGGTCAACGATCATCACCAAAATCGAATCAGTTCTTACTTGTCTCAATACACACGTTGTCCGAAAATCTCATCCAAATCCGTGCAGTACTTTTCGAGTTATGTTGCTCACACGCCGAGCAAAACATAACCTCCTTGGCGGAGGTAATAATGACACCTTTGACAAACATATCACATCAGTACTGAACCTATCAGAGGTGGAAAAAGTACAGAAAAATTGTAACTAAGTAAAAGTATCTTTACTTTGCTTAAATTCTACTTAAGTAAAAGTAAAAGTAGCCATCAAAATATCTACTCAAGTAAAAGTAAAAATTACCTCATTTTAAATTTACTGAAATTACAAGTTACTAGTTACTTTCAAGTATTGGATGTAAAAAGAAATCACAATCAAAATCAGTGCTTTAGGGTTGCTTGGTTTATTTAGAAACCCCAATAATTCATAAACCACCTGCTAGCAACCACAATCAAACTTGTTTTTATAAATGAATGAATGTTTATTGGTCATTGGTCAATGACATCCCCCCCCCCCCCTCACATTCTTAAAGGTCAAAAAAGAATATTTACAAGAAGGAAAAGCTAAAGTAAAACTAACTGTTTTACATGTGTACTTACCTACCTGTCTACCGTATAATACACTAGTGTTATTTAGGCTACATGTCATGCACAGCCAGATGGCATGACTGAGAGAGCACTTCCATTGGCCTACATGCCAATCACAACTCATAAGATTTTCTGTTTGTTAGTTAAGAAATGTATTCTTCATGCCTTAGAGTTGTAGGCTTGGTATCAAACTTTAATGTCATTTTGACCCAGCAACCGACCAAGATATTAGTGACGGGGATCAGCCCAGCCAGCTCACCTTGTTCTTCTTATGGGGTGATTTGTTAATTTTGACTTCACCAGAGTGGTAGAGTAAGATAGCCGATTTACTTTAAATCTTTATGTATTGATGGTATTCGGGGTTACCTTTACCCTGGCTAGACCCAAATTAACCTGGACTGAAGCAATAGTTACCCTGGCTGACGGCGTTCCTTGGGTGAAATATGGCCAAGGATTTCCTTTGCTTTTGGGTTAAACTCTTCTACAGGTTTCTTGGCTATTCTCAACATTTACAGTATGCGTACCGGAAGCAACAGCATCTAGGCAACAGTAAATAGTTTGAATTTACTTTCAGTTCAAGCCAACTGTTTTTTTCTCCACATTGATTTTTTACTCAGTAATCAGGGAGGTTTTAAAAAAGTAGTGAAGTACAAAGTACAATACTTGCCTCAAAATGTACTCAAGTAAAAGTAAAATTACCTATTTGAAAAACTACTTAAAAAATTACGAATTACCCTAAAAAGCTACTTAATTACAGTAATTTGAGTAAATGTAATTAGTTACTTTCCACCTCTGGAACCTATGATGTGTGATGTGTATACAGTATAATAGGTAAAGGTAACAACGGGCCACTGGCATTTTATGTTTTTTTTTATTATTATTAGTTATGGTGGGACGCATGCCACAATTGGCCCCCAGGCTGTAGTTTGGCCACCCTGGCCTACAGAGAGGAGGTGACAGTTCAGCAACTGGTACAGTACACTCGCAACAACCTGCTTCTCAGTATGAACTATACAACGGAACAGATCATTGAAGCGTACTCAGACCAAAAAATGGCCCGGGCATTTTTGGGTATGGCGGCCCACCATGATTTTATTCATTAACTAGAAAAGCGCTCAGAGAGCGCAGACCTCCGCCAAGACAATGTGGTCACAGATGGTGTTCTGGATCACCGATCGCCACCAAAATCGAATCAGTTCTTACTTGTCCCAATACACACCAGACCCTCCAGGATTTCGCGATGTTGCGATTTGCAACTTCAATGCAACTTCAACCAATCCCCGCCACTTCATCGCGGCCATGCAATTTTGAGGAATCACCGCACCTTTCCCGCAACTTAGTGGAAGGTTTCTCGAAATATCACCAATCACTCGCGAGTGAAAGATCAACAGGTGCAGAGCTTTTCCTGCTCCTTGTTTTGCGGTGCAAATATTACTGTTCAAAACAGCTGCTAATCACAATATTCTTGATCATTTAGGCTATTGCCATTTACGTTACGTTTATGTTATGAGGCAAGTGTTACCTTAAATTACGCATTGGACTGAATGAGCTCTCTTCCGTTGTGCGCGTCTCTCTCTCTCTCTCCCTCTCCCTCCATGTGTGCGCGCGTGTGGATTCCAAAATCACAAGTTATGTAAATGACGAATTCAAGCAGAGTTGAAAGTTATTGCTAATGTAGGCTACTGTAGAACTATCTCCACGAAGAATTCGACAAAATTGATTTTCACCCAGCCCCCTTTGTCATAGGACACTAAACGCACATTAAGTTGGTTCCCATTCTTAGGTCTATCAGAATTCAGAGCAGTCAATTTTTTTCGGTTTGTGTAAGCTAGCCTGCATCTTTTCCATGTTTTAAGATATCAAATCCTGTTTTGGCTTGTATGAAGTACAAAGCTAATTAGATGGCTTTTATATTTTTGCATTAAAATTAAGCAGATTTTTTTTTCAGACAAGTGATTGCCACACAGTTATTTATTGTATGACAAACAGTACAGCTCATGCCTTGCTTCTTGCTGTGGAACTACTTCACTTGTAGCTTCTAAATATATAAAGAGTGCTAGCTCCCTGGCAATGGCTTCACATTAGGTAGGCCTATACCACAGTTTTACTAATGTTTAGTCACAGTCTACTAGTGCAATCAATCAAGCCCAATATGATTAAGGTTATGGTGATGAATATGATGAAGCGGAAGATGATGACATGCAACAACCACTCCCTCCTTCTTTGCTTTAAAACAGCACTTTCATCACTATTTCAGATATATATTTTTAATATAATATTTTGTTCTGGTTTACAGATGAACTTGGATGGCATGTAGTCATATAAAGGGTTGATAACTAAAACCATAATTGCCATCAGCCATCCATGATGTGCATTCTGCAGTTCTAGATGGTAAACAACCTCAAGATAAAAGAAAACCTATAGTTGCAATATGGCATTGTTCACTGCATAGCTATAACCACCTACCCACCAACCCACCAACACATGAAAATGTGCTGCTTTAACAAAAACAACAACAAAAAAACGCAACTTTCCGCAATTTTTCCTGGCCCCCGCAATTTTCTTGCAATAAAATGTCTAAAATCAGCGCAACTTCTGCCGCAACTTTTCAGAAAACCTGCCGCGAAATCAAGCATTTTTGATCGCAACAATCACAAAAAAGGCCCGCGAAATCCTGGGGGGACTGACACACGTTGTCCGAAAATTTCATTCACATGCGTGCAGTACTTTTCGAGTTATGTTGCTCACAGACACACACACACAGACAGACACACACGCCGAGCAAAACATAACCTCCTTGGCGGAGGTAATAACTTCATGGCAAGCTAAAATAACACTGAAAGTTGGACACATTGCATGAACATTAGGGATTTAATTGGACTAGCCCAATATACTTGAAGAAAACTATATGACTAAATTATGACAGCACAGGCCCAAAAATGGCCATCGACCCACCGGTCATTGTCCTGTATGCCCTATGGCCAGTCCATGCCTGGGCGTACCCCAAACAAGCACACTCCGCTGTCCATAAACAACCTTCAAGTTGAGATGGTTAAGTGTGACTGAAGCACAGACAACCTAACATGGAGTCAGAACACCACAAACATCACCAAGAAAGCATAGCAATGTCTCTACTTCCTGTGAAAGCTGCGGAAAGCCCACCTGCCTTCCCCTTTCCTGACTAACTTCTACAGAGGGACCATTGAGAGCATCCTCAGCTTTGCAATCACTCTCGTGTGTGTGTGTGTGTGTGTGTGTGTGAGTATGAGAGAGAGAGAGAGAGAGAGAGAGAGAGAGGGAGGGAGAGAGAGAGAGAGAATTCGTTCATAGTGTCGGAACCTGCTGAAAGTGTGTCAATCATTAATCAAGTGCTTAACGGAATCTGCTGAGAGGGAGTGACGCACTGAGGATGTGTGTGAGTGAGCCACTGGGAGTGTGTGTCAGCCTGTATTTGTGAGTGTGTGTGTGTGTGTGTGTGTGTGTGTGTGTATGTGTTTGCCAAAGGCACTGTTTAAGGGATGCATCTCAGTTTTTTTCCCCAAGGAAAGTGAATGTCTGAGGGTGTTTGTGAAATGCTGCCAATGTGTGTGTGAGTCTGTGTGTGTGTGTGTTAGGAGTGAATGTGTGTGTGTGTGTGTGTGTGTGTGTGTGTGTGTGTGTGTGAGTGAGAGAGAGAGAGAGAGAGAGAGAGAGAGAGAGAGAGAGAGAGAGAGAGGGAGTCTCTAGGTATGTATTAAGGTGTGTGTGTTTGTGTGGAGATGAAAGTGTGTGAGACACTTTGGCAGTGGGCAGTGTGTTAGCATCTGAACATCAAGTGTGGATTGAAAAAAAAGTTCCCAGTTCAGTGTTTGTGAGTGTGTGTGTGTGTGTGTGTGTGTGTGTGTGTGTGTGTGTGTGTGTGTGTGTGTGTAGAGAGAGAGAGAGAGAGAGAGAGAGAGAGAGAGAGAGAGAGAGAGAGAGAGATTAGATTGTGCTATAGGAGGCAGAAAAAGGGGATGCCATTTGATTATACTGCAGAGTTGTAACTGAAACAGAGCACACGAAAGCATAGGGTATCACACACACACACACACACACACACATGCATGCATAGACCTGCACACAAGGCATGCACCCAAAGTCATGACATGTACAAAGCATGACTCATGTGCATATACATGTAGCTGGAGGTAATAAAGTACTGGTATGTCACATGATAATAATTAAAGGTATAATAAAGTATGATACATGTGTATTTGCTGGTAATATACAGTATTATTATAACACATGTACATAGATTGTAATCCAGGAAGACATGTAATAAAGTATGACACCTCTGCAAATAACTGGTGAATAGTGAGTGGTAATAAAGCATGACACATGTGGTAATAACTGGTAATAAAGTATATATGACGCATGTGCAAATAACTGGTAATAAAGTGTGACATGTACAAATGGGTAGTAATAAAGTATATATGACACATGTACAAATAACTGGTAATAAAGTATGACACTTGCAAATAGGTACTAATAAAGTATATATGACACATGTGCAAATAACTTGTAATAAAGTATGATACATGTAGTAATACTGGATGACGTGCAAATAGATGGTAATAAAGCATGATACATGTGCATATAGTTGAGCAATAAGCCCCTAGAGGCGATTCTTTACCATGGATATAGCACAGCAGAGGAGAGGAGAGCTGTTAGGCACGGAGTAAAGCTAGGGGAGTAGGGGAGGCCGGCCAGGATCAATTCAAATTAATTGTGTTGCATTTCCTGATTGTTGGGGGTGGGGGGTGAGTGGGGGCAGTGGGCCAATGAGGGGGAATGGGGGGGCATGTACGTCATGATGACATCATGAGCTGTCTGGACCACTAAACATCAATCAGAGCAAGAGACGTTCTCAGCAGGCCTGATCTGTCTGGGGAGGAGAGGGGGTGTGGGGGTTGAGGGGGAGGACAGGATGCATTAATGCAGAATACTGCTTCAGCTAAACAGAGCTGGATGCTGCAAGTACAATCGAAAGGCAGAGGATTCTGGAACGGAACTGTGGAATGCCCACGCATGGGTGCATCACCTTCCGTCACCGTCAATGCTGTCAGTCTCAGTGCGTAGTCATTTCGAAATTATGTTCAAACACAAAGTATGAAGTATGACTGGTGGACAACATTTATTAATTAGTCCATGAATATTATACAAGCCATTACAAATATTGGAGGTGTAGGATTATTGTTGTTAACAAATTTACATTTATTTACATGCAATTATTCTCTATCCACTGCAACTTACAACTACTGTATCGATTGTTCAGGGCCAGTCTCCCCTATAGAGCTACTTACTTAGGCAAACACACAATTTCCAGGCTAATAAGATTCTAGGCAAGTTCCTTGACTGCTATGCTTCCACTGCCTTTACTCACATAGAAGTATACTAAAGATGAGCAGGTCAGAATGACACACACCTGTCACCTGTTTCTGAATTATGGTACACCTCTGATGGAAAAATTCTCTCTACTTTCCAGTGCATTTTCACTCCTCCTCAAATATCCTCTTTGCACACACACACACACACACACACACACACCACGCACACACGCACGCACACACACACACACACACACACACACACACACACACACACACACAGGTGATCATGCCAGTGCCTCTCAGTGAAGCCTCTCTGGTCAACTCTGGTCTCTGTGTGTTGGGTTGGGAGAGGAGTCTCCTTCTAAATAATGGATACCTCTTTTCACACTTTTCTGCCCAATAAAGTCAATTAATCACCTTCACCTGTCTCCTTCACGGGCAGCTCAGCAGAGAGACAGGCAGGCAGGCAGGCAGAGAGACAGACAGGTAGAAATTCAGGTGGATAGGCAGAAAGGCAGAGAGAGAGAGAGAGAGAGAGAGAGAGAGCACCAAAATCTTAGAAATGAGGTCTCGCTCTCTCTCTCTTTCTCTCTCACTCTGTACTGTGTGTGTTTGAAAGAGAGAGGAGGGAAGGTGAGAAAGAGAGGGATAAAGAGAGAGAGACAGAGAGAGAGATCCCAGGAAAAGTCCTCTGAGAGGATCCATGCTCAGTACAGTGTGCGGCTGAGGAGAGAGTCTGGTCAGGGGGCTGATTACTCATGGGGCGAACTGAGGCCGAAGAGCAGCTCATTACTAGCCTGATATGATCATCCGCTTTCACATCGTTTCACTTCGTGCAAAGTGTCTGAAACATCTCCATTGACAATCGTTTCCTCTCTAGAGGGCGCTATGCACTATGCAATGTTTTGAAACATTTTGCTACAGTTCGTTGAAAACAAAAATAAAACATGTTTTGTTATCTTAACTCGAGGTTAGTGATGTCCGGGCACAATATTGTGGCTTCAGTTTCTAACTCTGTTTGCTGAATTTGGCCCGCATGAATATGTGCCGGTGATAACGAAACTCAATTGTAGCTGTCCCTGACTGACTGGTGGAACGCAAATGAAATGAGCGGAGCCAGCAGGCGGCGTTTGCCTGGCTAGCTCATTACCTCCGCCAAGAAGGAATTCGTTTGTTTGTCCATTTGTTTGTTAGTTTGTTAGCAACCTTAGCAAAGGTTTCTGACGGATTCTTATGACATTTTTACTAGGTGTGTCTTTGCCCAAGGAAGAACCGGGAATTTTTAAAGGGATTTCTCACTGCTGATAGTTACCACATCCCTCTATAAATCCCGCAACTCCAGGGGGGGTGACAGTGACCAACCATATTGCCTTGGCGAAGGTCTGCACTCTCCTAGGGCATATTTGGTCAATTAAAGGAGCTATCAAACAACTTAACATTAATTAAAGCGTCACTACAAGGCAGCTTTTCGCCACTGTTTTGGTTTTTGTTTTGATACCATCTCCAAATTTATTTGGATGACATATAGTCATACGAGAAGAGGTTTTATGCCTCTCCAGCCATCCAGGATGCACTGTGTAGTTCTGGATGGAGGGGAGGAAGTCTGATAAAAAATAATCGAAAAGTCTATCACATCAAAAAATGACCTAAACAACAACAGAATGTCACTAACCAAGTGCACTGACTTTATGTTCAAAAATAACTTAATATGCCTCAACGCCTAAAAAGGACACAGCAACAGAATGAGACAAGATGTCAGGTTCATCAATTCCTATAAACACCCTAAACATCTTGTTGTCCAGATTGGCCACCTGGATAACAATACAAGACAATGAGAGTGATAGATGACTCAAAACTGAAAGTATATAAGAGTTTTGCACACAGCAGCTTTAGTGGGTGAAGAGCACACTGGCTTCAGAAGAACTTGAGCAGTTATATCACAAGTGACATCTCTCTCTCTCTCTCTCTCTCTCTCTCTCACTCAGGACACACACTCACAGGATGCACACTTTTGCAATCTCTCTCTCTCTCTCTCTCTCTCTCTCTCTCTCTACACACACACACACACACACACACACACACACACACACACACACACACACACACACACACACACACACTCACACATCTAGGTGCATACACAGCTTGAGGAATCCAAGTCACTAGTAGGAGGGGGTTTTCAATATTATTCTTAGAGAACAAACTAAAACCACAAGTGTAAAGCGACGGCGAAGTCAGTCAAGTCACCTTTATGGAGTACCCCTTTTATGTCATTCAGTGAGGTTGTTCCGAGCACAGCCACTAGGGGGATCCCCGTTCAGCTGCCTGCAACCCAACGTACCTCTGCACAAACCCGGCAGGAGCAAAAACAGCGGTAATGGTTTACCTGTGACCTCCTGTTATCAGCCTCGATCCAAACAGAAAAGGGAAGCAACACTCCATATTATTTTTGAGGAAATGTATTTCAGTAAATGATAAAACTCACAGACCTAAGCAATATAAAGATTTCTTTTTTGATGGCCTACACCTTAATTTCGCATTAAGGATAATTTTCCCCCTCTGTTTTTTGTTCATTTGGCAAAATGGCCTGTGAAAATAAGTTTAAAAAAAACATGGCGAGCCTCCTTGTCATAAGAACACTGCATGTATCTGCTTTAAGGTGCCAGATCACATATCTTGTTTTGTCGGTATGTCTTGTCGTCTCAGGGCAGCATTTGCAAGGGTATGTCAGCCAAAAGTGTGTCATATAAGACATATGGGTATGTTGTTAAGTATATTTACAGCGGGTTAAGGAAGAGCCGACTGGCAAATGATTTTGACCTCTCCACACTGATTGATTACTTACTTAGTCATCCCTCTAGTTTAATGGAATCTATTCAATTGAGAAGGTGGAGCACTTGGATGAATTAACATATTCCGTTCCCCCTCAATCGGAGCTGAAGTGTCTTTGAAAGGGGCAAGGAAGGGGGTCGTGGCTTAACATTATAAAGGAAAAAATAACACCGCATCGCTTCTTGCTTGGTGTAGAATCCGCGTCTTGACGAGCTTTTGTAAAGCCCGGGCACAGGGGAAGGCACTGACTGAGCGCGACTTTTGC
Source organism: Sardinella longiceps (assembly GCA_027497455.2). Classification (NCBI taxonomy): domain Eukaryota; kingdom Metazoa; phylum Chordata; class Actinopteri; order Clupeiformes; family Clupeidae; genus Sardinella; species Sardinella longiceps. The sequence continues at coordinate 50,048 of JAODXP020007149.1, read as the reverse complement.
CTTCTGCTTTTTAAATTTTATCCCCTTCTTCGCAGTCTTGCAGTTTACAATTTCTCTTCTGTCCACTTTCGAAATGAAACTTTTGCCATTTTGCTCTTGGCTTACATGCCTTTTGATTTTTATCATGTGCTTGGGATATGAGTGTGGGACTAAAAGGCGAGATGGGGGAGCCAACAGAGACTTAGTGCGCATTAGGGAAGCCACGGCCACCTCCACAGGAGCCTGTGCCACTCGTTTGCCTCGGGGCAAACGCTCCTTACCCGGGATGAATCGGCGCTCTCCTCGTCGGTACCCCAGGTCCTCTCATGCGGAGAGGAGCCCATCGGGGCGGCTAAAGGCTGTTTACTTTTCCGGCAGAAGTGATCAGCTGCGACTGAAGCCCAGCGTCGAGGTGCCGAGAGGGAATTTTACTCTGGAAATGTGGATCAAACCAGAGGGTGGGCAGCGGTCGCCAGCTGTAATCGCAGGTCAGATTGAATTTAATTGCTGAGGGAAATGTTTGTGTTAACAGCCAATTAAGTTCGCAAACTTTGTAGAAACAATTAATGACTTGATATTCATTTGAAATACTGCACAATAGCATGTTGGGTTTAAAAAAGGACATTTTACCTAAATCTTCAGATAAGTAAGAGACCAATTAATTTAGAAGAAGTCCATTTGCGATTTGGGTATTCAGCAGATGTGTCATAAGCATTTTTCTTTTAATGCCCAGTCTGTCCAGACACCTAGAGATGCCAACTTTATCATTGGAGTGAATGGACAAGCTGCAAACAGGCGACGTAACTGAAACTCACGCAAGTGCGGGCTCCATCAGTAGTCTAAACAGCAGTTTGAAATGTAGTCGTTATTTTACATCCAGCCCCAAAGAAAGTTGCATGCCCGCATTCTCCTTGCTGAGCACATACTGTGTTGTGCAAACGGAGGATATGGTAGGCGAAGGAGATCCGCATAGCTTTGTGACAGAAGGTCTGTCTGTATATTTTTTATGATATAGAAATATAACAACCGCAACAAATGCCCTGTCCTTATAGAGGTGTCAATTCTCTTTGGAAGTTGAGCATGCTTTTTGTTTATTTGGCGTCAAGGGTATGGGTTAACCATGGTAAAGGTATTTGGGGCTACTGTAGCGTTCTCACAATAATATCTCCACTCCCCGACTCTTTTGCTCTCTTAGGCATGACGTCAGTTGGTTACTCATATATAGTCAATGCTACCACATAGGCACGAGACAGACTGGACAAGAGAAGGGAGAACGGAGTCTACCTGGCGTAAAATCAAACATGCAGTCCACATTAGCTCATCATAAACTTTAAACGGATCATAAACTTCAGACTGTCAAGTGGGCAGTTACGCTTTTCAGCAACAAAATAACTGTTCTTACTGTTGTCTAATCTACTTAATTAAAGCAGTCTGTAGCTATATTCCAGGGGTGTCCGTGACGAAGCGTTAGAGCACTCGTCTCCATGCCCCCTTATTCCATTTGCACATCATGCATGAAATCATTTAATTTGAGAAAAATGTATTCACCGTGCTGACAAACATTACTTGATTGTGTGTGTGTGTGTGTGTGTGTGTGTGTGTGTGTGTGTGTACGCGAGCGCGCGTGTGTGTATGGAGAGTGAAAACGCAGTTTAGCCGTGAGAATAATACCTGAGGAGAACTTATGAATGAGAACGAAGCCATAAAGGCTTACAGGAGACTGGAGTAAGTAGGCGTGTTGCTCTGCTGTATTTTCTATCTCGGAGTGAAATGTATTTGATTTTCTCCTCCCATGCTCCGCTCCGCTCTGCCAACAGAGAGCGTAATCCTCATTTCTTGCGCAGCTTTACTCCGGATCCTCGTGTCACCTCTCGGCTCGAGGATGACTTCACGCCAAGGTTATAATATACAGGCAGGCGATTCAGTGGAGTTGCCTCGTTAGGCTATTATTTTTATGTGCAAAATGACTCTTCCTTAACGGAGGCACTCCAGTTAGTAAAAAAATAAATAAAAAATAAATAAAAAATACGGCAGTATTTTTCGGCACCATCACGATTCAAAGTAGAGTTGTTGGCCCTCGCGGACTGTGTTGGCCAGTGCCCTGGACTTGCTTGTACACCTAGGTCACGTAATTATGATGAAATAAATAGCTAATTAAAAGTATGCAAAACTGACATTGCACATGTGGTTATCCATGGAGAAAAAAAACTATTTATTTATTCTCGTTTTATATAATCGGGAGTTTTATTGCACGAGGAGTTTGCCTATGAATTTATGCTCGTTCAAAATCGTCCGAGTTTTTTTTGTTGACAAAACAAAATTTTCCACATTTAATCCCCTTGTGATGATGTCATTCTACTGCTGTGTGTGCTGTAGATTCAGTCTCTCAAGGATCAGCGTCAGACAACTGTAGCAAACCCATCTGCAGACAGGGCTGATCGCATCAATTGTTTTATAGCTGATTTAGAGGCGCAGATTACTGCACCTTAGGATGTTGGTGGTGATCATGGCAGGGGCCAGGGCAATGCCATTGGTCCATCTTTGGCATCCAAATACAATGCATAGCAGGAGCAGGCTTCACTTACTGTAAGTCATGTATAGCTTATAGGCTAACAGAAAACCGAAATCTCATACACTGATGGATTTAACATAACCTTCAGTGTGACTTTGCATTAACAAGACTACTTAATGCAAAAATAAGGCCCGTTGATGTTGTTGTTGCTTTTTTTTTCTTTCTCTTATACCGTCCACCCCCCTCCCCATCCAAGTGATGTCAGTATCTTGGCGAATGAATGGAACTCATGCACGCCACCCCCTGCAATTTGTTTTTCAGCCCCACTGCACTTTGCCACGCCCCAATCCCGCCCATTTCTCTCCAATGAACCCGCCCACCCCAGCACTGCCCCTCACGCCCTTATGGAACCCTGGGCTGTTTTAATGCCCGATGCTGGCGAGATTTTGACCTGTTTGTGATTTGCCACTTAGAGGGTTCCTTCCAGTGTTTCGCAGATTGTAATTTCCTCTGTTTTATGGCGCAGTTTATTTTTATAGGCGCTGGCACAAGGCAGAGTGGTCTGAGGTGAACTGCATGCTCTCTATCTTACTCTACCTCTTTCTCTTTCTTTCTTTTCTCTCTTACTTTCTCTCTCTCTCTCTCTCTCTCTCTCTCCGGTCTCTCTCGCTCTCCCTGTCTCTTTCGCTCCCTCACACTCCTCAAGCTGTCTGGTTCTCACTTTCACTCTTTTTCCTCTCTCTTGTTTCTCCCTCTTTCTTGCTCTCTGTCTTCTTATTTCTCTCTTTCTCTGGCGTACATGTATGTCTGCTCTGGCCTTGTCTGCCCCATGAAGGGGCTTCAGTTTGCCAGGCGTGACCCGGCAGTTATGCACGCACACACACACACACACACACACACACACACACACACACACACACATACACACACTCATGCACGCTAGCTCTCTGGACCCTGATCACTGTACCTCTCCCTTACACACACACACACACACACATGCACGCTAGCTTTCTGGACCCTGATCAGTCTCTCTCTTACACACACACACATGCATGCTAGCGCTCTGGACCCTGACGTCTCACTCATTCATACACACACACACACACTCACACACACACACACACACACTCACTCACTCTCTCTCTCTCTCTCTCTCTCTCTCTCTCACACACACACACACACACACACACACACACACACACACACACTAACACACGCTTCCTCATTTATTTACTCACTCACTCACACGCCGTTATTCTCATACTCTCTCTTACTCCCTCGCTACCCACAATAGATAAAAAAATCATAATTGTTAATGTACATATAGCGTCATGGAAACAACTTCTGCATGTGTGACAAGATGTGATCAGATTGCAGTGTGTTTATGAGGGATGCTCGATCAGGGAAAATCATGGATGCTCAAACATGGAAAATAATAAACAATCAATAATCAAAATAATAAAAATCACGTAATCAATCACGTAGATCAATATAGCCTGGTCATAACCAGCCCTGGGATCTCTGGGCTATTGGGAAACGATTGCTTGCTAAAGGTGTTTAAATTCAAAATGATTGATTGATCAGCCCTTGACTGATAGCCTATCATACAGTATTCTCGTGCTGCATTCTTAAAGTCCGGTGATTGGGTCGGACAGGAAAAAAGATGTGAACAAGATGTGAACCTTGGTGACCGGTGATTCAGAGCGCTGTCTGGAATTGATATTACCTCAGTGACCCTATTGCCTTGGCGGAGGTCTGCACTATCCGAGTGCTTTTCTAGTTCAATTATGCTGTCCTCGTAATTGTTGGAAGGCGAAACAATTAATGTAATGAGTAATTACACATTTGATTAATTGCACAGCTATAAAGTCTGTAGAGGCTTTGGCATCTTGGCTTCTGTCTTCTTCTTCTTCTTCCTCCTCTCTCTCTCTCTCTCTCTCTCTCTCTCTCTCTCTCTCTCTCTCTCTCTCTCTCTCTCTCTCTCTCTCTCTCTTCCTTTGGTTGCTCAGGCCCTTGCGTAAGCATCACTGCCTGTGTTTTCCAATGCTGCCTAGGCAACATTTTACTGCACACTAATCCTCCGGAATTTTCGCCAAAGAGTTCACTTCTGTCTGAGTCTGAGTCTGTGTGTGTGTGTGTGTGTGTGGTGTGTGTGTGTGTGGGTGGGTGTGTGCGTGTGTGTGACAAGCTTGCTTCTATATGAGTGTGCGTGGCTGCAAACTGAGTTCTGTTTGACTGGTGTGTGTGTTAGGTTGTGTGTGTGTGTATGTGTGTGAGAGAGATGTCTCTGTGTGTGCCTGTGTGTGTTTGCATGTAAGAGAGAAGGAAGGAGAGAAACAGACTGACATTTATCTGTGTGTGTGTGTGTGTGTGTGTGTGTGTGTGTGTGTGTGTGTGTGTGTAAGTGTGTGTGTGTGTGTATAAATGTTCGTCACCCAGCTGTTCCTGTGCCCTAGCAGTTCCCCCACTGCAGTGAGTGCAGGTCAGTCAAATAGAGGTCAGATCCGGATCACAACTGGGCCAGGTCTGGGTCAGGTCCGGTCAGGTCTAGTCCGTA
>JAODXP020007149.1:17500-37500 GCA_027497455.2 Sardinella longiceps | reverse complement strand
CAGCGGCTTAAGCCGGCGTAACTTGTTGCTTGTTTTGATTCGATTACGCTCCGTCTGGAAAGCCTCGCCGAAGGCTGTGGAACGAAATCGCTTCACATTCCACTTTCAAAGGTGAACTATGCGTGAACAAAGAGTCGAGTCGAACAATGATTTTTGGAAGCTGCTCCAGGATCCAGTTTGGCCTCTGATGTGGTTGCAGTTTTTTTCCCCTTGAAATGTTCTGTCTGATTGAATTTAGCTGGTGTTTGCTAATGGAATGGGTGACATAATACCATTAGTAGCTTTTGGAGACCTTTTCTGTATTTGTTATGATAAGGAATGAGAGAGAGGTGTGAAGAAGCTATAGCTTATCTCTGAGTGGTGAGAGATACTGATCTGTGTGTGTGTGTGTGTGTGTGTGTGTGTGTGTGTGTGTGTGTGTGTAATTGATGTGTTCCCTGATGTCCACGTACTGCTAAAAGGACCACTGAGGACTCTATAGGGCTCTCCCGTAGCAGTGATGGGCTGACATCTCTCTCTCTCTCTCTCTCTCTCTCTCTCTCTCTCTCTCTCTCACACACACACACACACACACACACACACACACACACACACACACACACACACACACACACACACACGCACACACACACACACACAAGTAGTGGGTGTGTTTTATGGGCTGGGATGAATAGCTGATGGGTGGTAATGGATGGAGCAGTAATCAGGCATTTAATATGCATTAAATATACATGTCTGAACTGAACACCCCCTCAGGAGCACAAGCATGAGGAGGAGCAGAGACAGAGAGCAGCAGAGAGGGACAGAGAGATGGGTAGAGAGAGATAGAGAAGAACAGAGAGACAGAGCAGGGAGTAGAAGAGAGAGGGAGAGAGAGAGAGAGAGAGAGAGAGAGAGAGAGAGAGAGAGAGAGAGGGCAAGAGAGGGGCAAAGAGGAAGAGAGACTGGGAGGGGTAGAGAGAGACAGAGGGGGATAGAGAGGAACAGAGAGACAGAGAAGGGTATAGAGGGATAGACAGAGAGACAGAGAGAGAGAGAGAGCGGGGTAGAGAGAGACAGAGGGGTAGAGAGAGACAGAGGGGTAGTGAGGGACAGAGAGTCAGGGAGGCAGAGAGGGGTAGAGGTAGTGGGGCAGAGAGGGCAAGAGAGATACTGAGAGTAGTAGAGAGACAGAGAAAGACAGAGAGGAGTAGAGAGAGGAAGAGAGGAGGATAGAGGGGCAGAGAGGAAGAGAGGGGCAGAGAGAGACAGAGAGGTGGAGAGGGACAGAGAGAGAGGAGCAGAGCAGAGACAGGAACACACACACACTCACACACACACACACACACACACGCACACACACACTGGCGCTGTCCTGTGTGCACACACACACACACACACACACACACACACACCATTTCACACCTACTTTGTATGATCAGCCTAGGGCTTGTTTTGAACCTGAAGAGTGAGTTTGTCTACAATAATGACATCACCTGGTCCCTACCATAGACTCACACACACACACACACACACACACACACACACACACACACACACACACACACACACACACACACACACACACACAAAACCTTGGTGACTTACACATATGTAAGAAGAAGAAGAAGAAGAAGAAAGTAAAGAACATGAAAAAGAAGAAAAAGAATGAGAAGATGAAAAAGAAGAATAGAGAGAGAAGATGAAGAGGAAGAAAATGAAGAGCAAGAAGAAGGAAAAGATAAAAAAGAAGAAGAGGTAAAGAAGATGAAAAAGAAGAAGAAAGAAAATGAAAGAGAAGAATAGAGAGAGAAGAGGAAGAGGAAGAAGATGAAGAGCAAGAAGAGGACGAAGTAGAAGATGAAGATAAAAAGATGGGGAAAGGGGGGAAAGGAAAAGAAAACATCTCCTTTCACTCCTGTCTATCCCTCTATCCCTGTCGTCCTCTGTTCACCATTAAACTGTTTCACTTCCCCTCACCCCCCTCCTCTCTCCACACACACACACACACACACACACACACACACACACCACACAGCCACACACACACACACACACACACACACACACACACACACACACACACACACACACACACACACACACACACACACACACACACACACACACACACACACACACACACACAACCCCCTCTCACAGCCGCCAAAAAGCTGGCCAAATATTTTCATAGGAAATAATGAAATTCCTCAAATTATTACCAAGGAAACCTTATATCATGTGCTCTACAGCGACCAGACCCTGAGTGGCCTACCTACCCTCCCATCCCCACCCCATAATAACCCCCCAATACACACCTCACACACACACACACACACACACACACACACACACACACACACACACACACACACACACACACACACACACACACACACACACACACACACACACACACAGCAATGACAGACTGACTGTTACTGTGGTGTATGATATAAATACATTTCTGTGCTCTTGTTAAAATGTTCCTTGTCTTAATGCACCCCTGTTAGTGATGCCCTCTCTGGAGATTGCCCTACTATACCTGAATGTGTGTGTGTGTGTGTGTGTGTGTGTGTGTGTGTGTGTGTGTGTGTGTGTGTGTGTGCAATTTGCTCTCTGTGTGTGTGTGTGTGTGTGTGTGTGTGTGTGTGTGTGTGTGTGTGTGTGTGTGTGTGTGTGTGTGTGTGTGTGTGTGTGTGTGTGTGTGGAATCTTCCAGATGACTCAGTGCATTCCTAACTAGACAGGGCTGGTGGCCTCTGACCCAAGGGAGCTGGCCTGAGAGATACTCCAGCTTCACACACTCACACACACACACACACACACACTCACACACACACACACACATAGACACACACACACACACACCACACACACACACACACACACACACACACACAGACACACACACACACACACACACACACACACACACACACACACACACACACACACACACACACACACACACACACACACACACACACACAGAAGAAGAGGACAAACACAAACACACACACAATTCAACCATGCACGTAGACACACTCTAACACAAGCATTCAAAAACACACACACATACACACTCATGATTCAACCACACACATAGACACACATAAACACAAGCCTTCACACACACACACACACACACACACACACACACACACACACACACACACCCCCACACACACATACTCCCACATACACACACAAAATTCAAACACACTCTCACACAGAGACACACTCACACACACACACTAAAAATGTTCTGTCTGGTAGGGCGTACATGGATGTGAAGGAGTTGAAGGAGGTTCTGAATCTGGACGGCTCAAGTCATCTGAACATCTTCTTTGCCAACTCGTCTGATGAGGACCTGGCTGGAGTAGCCACCTGGCCCTGGGATAAAGAAGCCCTCACACACTTGGGTATAGACACACACACACACACACACACACACACACACACACACACACACACACACACATATACCTGTTCCTGGGATAAAGAAGCCCTCACACACTTGGGTATAGACACACACACACACACACACACACACACACACACACACACACACACATATATATACCTGTTCCTGGGATAAAGAAGCCCTCACACACTTGGGTATAGACACACACACACACACACACACACACACACACACACACACACACACACACACACACACACACACACACACACACACACACACACACACACACACACACACACACACACACACACACACCATGGGCACCACCTGATGCTTCACATATGAAACGGGAAGGATTTAACTTTTACTTGTAACTTAATATTACAGAGGCTATAAATATATATTGATGCTATACAGTACACATTACATTATATCTGCTATACATTTTAATTACAGGGGCTACACAAAGAATGTGTAAAAATGTATGTCAATTTGTGTGCACAGCATGCTGTCGTAAAATACATATAATGCATTTCTATTGGAGGGAAGCTTAATTTACTGTCTCACTAATTGGCTGTTTGTCGTATGGAGGCGGGATTGTGCTGAACCCGTCCTTCTACGGCACGTTTGGCCACACCCACACCATGGTGCACGAGGTGGGCCACAGCCTGGGTCTGTACCATGTGTTCCGCGGCATCTCGGAGGTGGAGTCGTGCAACGACGCTTGCCTGGAGACGGAACCTTCCATGGAGACGGGCGATCTGTGCGCGGATACCAACCCCACGCCCAAGTACAAGCACTGCCGTGACCCCGAGCCTGGCAACGATACCTGCGGCCGACGACACTTCACACACACACCTTTCACCAACTACATGAGCTATACTGGTGGGTGTCTCTCTCTCCTTCATACACACACATCATATACACACACACACACACACACACACACACACTCACACAGTCACTTCACACAGAAGCCCTTCAGCAACTAGCTATGCTTGGGAGTCTCTCTCTCTCTAACACACACACACACACACACACACACACACACACACACACACACACACACATAAGTTAGTGAAAATCAGCATATGGTTTCATAGTGGGATAAAAATCCTGAATGCTGGTTTGTTTGTTGTTGCTATTGTCGTTTGTGTTGTTGTGTTGTCAATCTGCAGATGATGACTGCACCGACTCCTTCACGCCTAACCAGGTGGCGCGGATGCACTGTTACCTGGACCTGATCTACCAGACGTGGCGCACGGACACACGCCCCGCACCTGTGGCCATGCCCCCCCGCCTGCTGCAGGAGTCACATGACTCACTGACACTCGAGTGGTTCCCACCAATCACGGGCCAGTTCTTTGACAGGTGAAAATGCACTGGATCATGTGGATCTGACTGATGCATATGTGTCCCATGATATGTGATTGTCTTACCTAAAACACAAATATTATAGTGTTGGCCAATTTCATGCAAAATCAACTTTTTTTGTCGGTGTCAGTTTTGGAGCCTGATGTGACTCCATCTAAAATCACTGCCATTTTCTGACGCTGTGCTGCAGGCTGTACTTCGGAATCCCATACAAAGCACTTAAAGTAGAGGTCTTTCTTTCAGGCTTAACGTCACTACAGACATTATTTCTTGCCATTAGCAATATAGAGGGGATTCACACACACACACACACACACACACACACACTCACACACACACGCACACACACTCGTGTTCCAACATATGTCATACACACAAGATGCACATCACATAAACTGTATGTAGCATATGTCACATGTATAAACCATGAAGCTATAAAATAAATCACGGACAAGCGTCATCCTCGGAGACACAGTATCCATAAGAGTTTCAAACACACAGGAAACGCAAGCCATATTTGGAGTGCTTGTCATGTAACATAGAAGCGTTTGGGAAAAACAACCCATATTTTATGCAGCTGCAATTGGCAGACTCTTATTATATATCATCATAGCTATTACTCCTGAAACTATAGCACTGTCCATGCCAGAACATCAAGCCCCGGATTTATGTGTGTGTGTGTGTGTTTATACTGAATGTGTGTGTGTGTGTGTCCGGGTTTGAACTCATTGATCATAAACAGGAGATGTGTGTTAAGACTGTGACAGTCCTCGTGAGATTTGTGCTTTGGCACGACACACACACACACACACTCGCTCTCTCTCTCTCACTCTCCACTCCATCACTGCTCCTTGATGCGGGCCAAGTGCGTCACTCCCAGCAGCCGCATTGCATCATGGGTACCCATACGGTCGGCAGAACTCTTGTATAGCGCTGGAAAGTCTGGCGGAGGGTTCTGACATGAAATAATGCTCTCAGCTCCAGACCAGTTAGTGATGATGAAGAATCTGTGAGAAGAGTAGTGACTACACAGACTTGTTGTGATCTCAACACCATTCAGCTCACACTACGCCCCATTCATGTGCAATTACTGTAATCCAGACAGAATGTGTGTGTGTGTGTGTGTGTCTGTGTCTGTGTGTGTGCGTGCGCAAACACAATACGCACATAAAATCACTGGCATACACTCTTTCTCTTTCTCTCTCCCTCTCTCTCACACACACACACCACATGCAAATGCATCCAGAACACACACTCACACACACATGCACTAGCGTGCGCACACACACACACACACACACACACACACACACACACACACACACACACACACACACACACACACACACACACACACGCGCGTCAGTGTGTAATGCTCTATGTGTAAGTGTGCCTGTGCTGTGTGTTGGTTTCCTAGAGAAGTGGGATCAGGTGTGTGTGACAGGTGCACGGAGGGAAGAGTGCTGCAGCAGTACGCCTCCAACGCCTCCTCTCCTCGACCCTGCGCTCCGTCAGGACACTGGAGCCCCCGGGAGGCTGAGGGTGAGACACACACACATACACACACACACACACACACACACACACACACACACACACACACACTAACGCACTAAAATACACACACACCCACACACACAAATACATACATACACACACACTCATGCACACAAATACACACATACGCACCCACATGCACATACACCCCCCCACACAACACACACACACACACACACACACACACACACACACACACACACACACACACAGACAGACACGCACACATACACAAAGCTCATTCATTTTAAATTTGATGAAATTACAGGTGAGACAGGCTGAATGGAATGACTTCTTCTCTCTCTCGCACACACACACATTAGAGGATTTGAAGTCCAAGAGCGTACTCCAGGGGCGATGATCACACGGAACGTTGATGATTGTTGATTGTTCCTATCCCTTGAAAGGCGATCAAAATCCCTGAAATTCCTGTGGAGTCATATTTTTAACGCAGGCAAACATGAAAGCCTTCACAAGCACACCATTAGAACAAGAATTATGTGTCAGGTCTGTTGACAGTTCCTAGAAGCTGGAATTGGAATCACAGCACTTTCTAACAATTTCCAAAATAACTTTATCGCCTGGGGGAATGACTTCGTGTGGAAAGGTCTTGGACGGAGTGTGAGTTCGGTCTTTTTGGGACGGGGCGGCCGGGACGCAACACACCAAACGGAGCAATCCCAGAAAACATTGCGGGTCGGAGTCGGAATCGGCATGGAAAATCGCCGTCATGGGGCTGCCCTGCCCCTGACGTTTCGTTTGAGTTTCTCATGTGTTTATTTCAGGAGACGAGGCCACATAAATACATCATAAACATCGTCCATAGAGCTTTGCACACGTCCAGGAGCGAACCAAGCTCTGACTCATCTTTTCCTGTGAATATTCCCCAGATAGGAAGCGTCAGTCAGCCGGATCGGGGCCGGAGCCTACCCGGATCTGGGGTAGTACCGATGGGGCTGTCTGGGACCGGAGCTGCCCGCTCCCCTAAATTACAAAGTCGGCGTATCAACAGATCGGCATGCCAAGAATGCCACAAGCTTGTCGTTGTGCGATTGTGTGTAGTTTAGTTGAGGACTCCCCCCATCTCAACTTTGAACTTGTGGCAGTAGATTAGTCTCAAAGGTTGGCAGTTCTTTGGGTTGAACACCAAGTCAGCTTTCTCACACACACATACACTAGCACACACACATGCATGTGTGTATCATGCATAATTAAATACATATTAACACATGGAAACACACACACACACACACACACACACAAACCAACATATACATACACACTTGCAAACAGATACACACATATTTGGACATAGGCCTATTACTCACACACACACAAACATTCCAGACACAGACATTTGGACATGCCACTCACACACACACACACACACACACACACACACACACACACACACACACACACAGACACACACAGATGAGACATCCGATGGCCTTATGCAACCCCAGTGTGTGCTACTCATGACAGGGTCGCAAATGAGTTCAGTTTCTTCCATGATGTCTGTGCTTGACTATGATTATGACTGTGGTGCTTTTTCCCTCAGCCCTAGTGGCTTGATCTGTACTCTGCCCAACACACTGGCCCAGCAGCCAATATATTCAGTGCCCTCACTCTCTCTAGGTTCATTAGTAGGCTACCTCTTCAGCTTCTCCTCCTTATTCTTTCCAAATTGTCTCTACTCTGTAGGCTCCCTGGAAAATCGGTATTGTTAGCATGTTGCTAGGTCTGTGTGATTTTATGGCCTCTCAACTATAGTATACTGTACCTAGAGGCTCACTAGCATTAGCATGCATGTTGCTAGATGTATCTGTGTTTCTTTGCCTCTCTGCTATAGAATACTTGGAAGTTCAGTAGTGTTAGCGTGTCACTACTGTATATGTCTCTTTGCCTCTCGGCTATAGTATACCTAGAAGCACGGTAGTGTTAGCATATTGCTATATGTCTCTTTGCCTTTCGGCTATAGTATACCTAGAGGCTTACTGGCGTTAGCATGTTCCTAGAAGTATCTGTGTTTCTTTGCCCTTCAGCTGTAGTATACCTGGAAGCTCGGTAGTGTTAGTGTACCTAGGGTCGTTCTCACTGCACTCGGGTCTTGAACCTGCCACCCCATCAACTACAACACACCCACGGGAAAGGAGTTGAACATTCTAACCACTGAGCTGAAAAGCCCAGGCTTACAACTCAGAAGCGTTCTTGAAGGATAGAGCTGTGAGGATTTACACATAATGCCGAGCTATTTGGCACCCGTTACACTCGTTCCACTAGCCGAGCTAGTTAGCATCTGTTACAGTAGCATGTTGCAAGAGGCTCTGTAGAGTTAGCATGTTACTAATGCCTTCCTACGCTATGGGGAAGATGATCCTGTCTGTTTGTGAATTAGAAATTATGATTGCACTTTGCTTGACTGCTTCTGTCATCATAGTGGAATGAAATGGCAGGCGCACTCTTCATATTGACATGCTAAAGTGATCAAAAGTCAGACAGAATGAATGAGGGTCAATGGAAATGCTAACAATTGGTGATCAATTACTATCTTCCCCATAGAGAATAATTAGAGAGAATTCCCTAGATTTTCAATTGACCTTCCACTCCCAGGTGTAGTGTGTATCAAAATGATCTCAGCCCACCAGTGGAAATTACAACATGATGTAGCCTAGATGTAGCTACAGTCTATCCTTTGTCGCCAGACTATCACGTCAGTTGCTGGTTAGCCAACTAAGTGTCTGTAGGGCTGTGTTAGCATGTTGCTAAGTGTCTCTGTGCTTGTATAGTATTGCCTACCGGGATGCTCAGTAGTGTTGCAAGTGTTCTGTTTTGTTCTTGTGGTGTGCTGTCAGCCTGTCTTGCTTGTTTCCTCAGTTTTTTTCTCCTGCTGTATTGAAATATACACATATTACCCCCTTCTCTCGCTCTCTCTCTCTCTCACTCTCTCTCTCACTCTCTCACACACACACACACACACACACACACACACACACACACACACACACACACATACCCTCTTTCCCCTTTCCATCCCTCCTCCTTGTCTGTGGACTTGCTGTGAGCTGAGGCGATGCGCTATTTGCTGATTTTGAGGGGGAAACATTGGCTGCGTCTTCAGAGGGGCCCGGGGCCCCTGGCGGAGCCGTTTGCGGGCTCTCCTAGTTAATCACGGCATTTATGTTGTTTTCCTGGAGCGTGACTCACCTCACTGGCCCTCTCACCACAGCGTGAGGGGGAAACGCACAGAGCCAGTTGGCTAAATAGAGGTTACACACACACAGACACAAGCACACTGACACACACACACACACAGACAGACAGACAGACACACACACATATGCATGCGCACACACACTGTAACTCTCTGACGGTCTCTAACTTTCTCTCTCTCTCTCTCTCTCTCTCTCTCTCTCTCTTTCTCTCTCTCACACACACACAAACACTCTCACTTGCTTTTTTTACCCATGTACGTACACACACACACACACACACACACACACACACACACACACACACACACACACACAGTCAGCTGTGAGGCATGTCCAGGCCTGTCACTGGTGCAGTGGTGCTGTGTGCCTGACTCTCTCACTCTATTTCTTCATCTCTCTTCTTCCTTTCCTGCCTCTGCCTTTCTTCATCTCTCCTCTCTTCTTTTCTCTTTCACTTTCTTCATTTGTCATCTCTTCTCTAGTATCTCCTCTTTTATTCTGTCTTTATCTCTTTTTCTCCCATCTTTCCTTCTTTATTCTTCTCTTCTGTGCCTCCTCTTCCTCACTTTCCTCTTTTTATCCCTTCATTTCCTGTCCTTTCTTCTTCCCTTTCTCTTCTTTTCCCAGCTCTTCTCCTCCTCACTCACCTCCCCTCCTCTCTTCTCACCTCCTCTTTTCTCCTCCTCTCCTCCTCTCTCTCCTCTCCCCTTTTATCCCCCTGCTCTATTCCGAAAGGTCCAGAGATGTAAAGAATCAACTTTCTGTGGTTTACTAGTGTACTCCTCCTTCCTCCTCTCCTCTTTTCACCTCCTCTCTCCTCCTCTCCTCTTTTCTCCTCTCCTCTCTCCCCCCTCCCCTTTTCTACCCTCTCTTTCTCGCCTCAACTCTCCTCCCCTCTGCAAGAGTGAAAGATGTAAAGAGTTGTCTTTGCGCTCTTTACTAGCATACTCCTCTCTCCTCTCCCCTCTCCCCTCCCCCCCATTTCTCCCCTTTTCTCCCTCCTCTCCTCTCCTCTTCTCTCCCCCTTTCTCCCCTCTCCTGTGCGCGACTGAGAGATGTAAAGAGTCAACTTTCCGCTGTTTACTAGCGCACACAGACCTGCCTTTGACAGTCTGCAGCTGCTCTGGGCTCAGCAGTCCACTTAGACAGCACTGGGGCTCAGCTCTGCTCAGCTCCGCTATCGTCTGTCTGGGCTTCAGAGGGGAACTAACCTGCTTGGGGGAAACACTCATAAAGATACACACACACACACACACACACACACACACACACACACACACACACACACACACACACACATCCTCTGTGACCTCTCTTCACCACAGCAATCTCTCTCTCTGTCTCTCTCTCTCTCTCTTTCTCTCTCTCTCTCTCTCTCTCTCACTCTCTCTACACACACACACACACACACACACACACACACACACACACGAGTTTATCAGTACCAGATTTCAAATGTAGGTCAACCACAACATGCCCAAGAAGACCATCGGTGCCCCCCTTTACCAGACATTAGGTGCATTTACTTTGACACTTCTGATCTGATTAGAAAGATTCCGAGGTGCATTCTCTAGAACAGTAGCCTATCCAAAGAGATGCATTCATAAACTCTGACTGAAATGGAATATTCACTGAAATAATCAGAATAGAAGTGCCCAGATTAGAAGTAAATGGGGCTAGTGTCACATGTAGTGTTACCTTCCCCCACCCAACCCCTCACCTCACCTCTGGGCTTGGTGTGGCCCGCAGGTCATCCACTTTTAAACAGAAGCTAAGCCCCAGTGGCAGCCGGATCTGTTTCTCTCATTCATCTTTAGCCTTCATGAGGGGCCTTCAGCTTCCTTGTCTGGGCCTGGGGGTGGGGTGGGGTGGGGTGTGTGGGGGGGGACAAAGCCCCCATGAACTGGATCCTCCAGCCGCCTCAAGTCAGCCCAGTGCCCCCGTACTTAGCATCTTAAAGCCCCCAGACTTGCTGCTGCCGCTGGGAATGGAATTTTCCCACCGCCACATTCTGATTGAGTTGATCCTGGGGGCCAGGCCGGGCTGGGCCTCCGTGCGCCATGTGCCGTGTGCCATGTGCCATGTGCCGCCGCTGGCTTGACTGTTTTTTGCCTAGAGAGAGAGAGAGCAAATGCTTTTGCCCCCAATTGCATCTTCCAGGCAGTGAGTACAGCCTAAAAGGCACTATCTTAACCCTAACCCTAACCTCCTCTACCCTCACCTTAACCCCACATTTGGGGCGGTAGTGTCTTAAAGGAACCCTGGGGCCAAAAAAATACCAATGACTAGAATGGCAGACCAGAGCAGGATGCTTTGAGCCCGACTCCGGTGCTGATGTGGCTCAGATCTGGCCCAGAAGAGGCATAGACATAAAGGCACCTGTCTGGGTTTTTCAGAACGATAGGTTGAAAGGTTTAAGAGTAAGGCCAAAAGGTTTAGCTGTCTGCTGCTTCAGGAAAATAAGGTTATGAAATCTTCATTTTGATAAACGAGTAAAAAATAATGCCTGAATGTGGCATACTATGTCTGCAGTACCCATACAGTGATGGGTTTATTTTCACACTCTGAAAAACATTGTTCATGTGTGATAGACTTCTCACTGATTTATTAGTTGTGGGTGGAGTGTTCTAGGTTATAACATGAGGAGTTATCAGCCCTCTCTGTTTCACATACTGTATGGCTACCATTTTTGATGTTAAAACATTTAAGTTAATTTAATTTAATTCAATTCAATTCTGTCTTAAACTGTAGATCAGTGGAACCTTACAGATTAGCCTTGGAAAGATGCTAACTTCCCCTGTTAGCAATAAGGCAACACACAAGCCATTTAATGTGTTTGCAGCATTTTGTATTGACTTGTAATTAGCATTTTTGCAAGTGTGTTGACTAGTTCATACGATATGGGATCACTGGCGCTCTAAGGTCTTTGGTGTTTTTAAGAACAAGCTCTCTGTTCTTATGCTACGTGGAAACGGCCCCTCCGCGGAAAGTCAAACATCATTTTATGCAAAGAGCCGTGTTTGTGCTAAGCCAAGGCAGCACGTGAAATCTTATGATTATTTTCTCATTCAATATTTTCAAAGGCAACCAGTGTGTTGGATGAGGGCTGCTGACAACAGGTCATGTGACTAACTTTCCAGAGCTTCTATTGGCTGTGGATTGGCTAAAACCTTCTAGAATTTGACAGCAGTATTTGTTTGATTAGTAGTTCCAGCTGCATGTTATGGGATGTATTTAACAAACTGTGGTTTCCTGGGTAATGTGGATGATTCAGAATGGCCGACTGTGTTTACTTTCCACGGTCATTTCGAAAAGGAGGTGTTGACTCGTAAAGAAGATGCCACAGCTTGAGGGATTGCTAAAGGAACACAGGACTCTTCTGTTAACAAGGAGACTCCTAGAAGGCTCCAAACTGCTGTGAAATCCCTGGGCTTTAAGAAATTTGGCTCTGCCTTTTGGTTTTTAGTGTTCCCAGTTTCTGATTCAAAATCTGAATGATTAATTGCATTAAAGACTCATTGTAAATCCTATGTGCTTTATAGGATTATTCAGCAAGAGATGGTTTGTTCGGTCACACCTGGTAAAGATTTATTCTATGTACATGTATACACCACACAGCGCATAAATGCTTCAGTCTACTGGGGCAACCACAGGTCCTGTGAGCCATTTTGACCATGCCCAACAGGTCGGAGTTTGATACAGACGCTTTCATCCAAACTGACTTACTTTGTCAATAACTTCAGGGTTAGTCTCCACTTGCCCATTCTTGGGTTGAAGCTTGACCAAAACAAATGAGGCTGGATGCTCCCACTGATATTGCAAGTCTGATATCTACGACTAGGAGGCATGGATGAGCTTGTGAAGGGGAACATTTTACTCTAGAACATGTCAGTTATCAATTCCAATTCTAAGCGAGTTCTAAGCAATATAAATAAAGGTACAAAGGTACAATCAAAATTTTACCTAAATCCTGTAAGTGGGGGCTTTAAAAGCATACCAGGCAACGTTTTTTTGGGGGTAAATTTGGCAGCTTAGTAGTCATTTTGATGATTTAATAGCTCATTACAGGGTGGATAAAGACTCTCTCAGCCCCCTGTAGAGTAGATTTGTTGTTACTGTACTTGAACAATGGGTAGGAGCAAATGAAACTGAGAATGAATGAATGTCAATGGGGCAAATTCCAGACAGAGCACAATGGCATTTTGTAAACAGTCACAGTCATGTTAACGTTTCTGTTTCTGTCTCCATCCCCTCCCCCCACCAGGACCGCCAGATGTTGAGCAGGTGTGTGAGCCGAGCGTGCGTACCTGGAGCCCGAGTGCGGGGCAGGACTCGGGTAGCGTTGGCGCGGCCTCCTGCCCACCCCAGGGATGCATGCTGCAGCTGGAGTTCGCCCACGCTCTGATGCCCGACGCCCTCACCCTCTGGGTGACCTTCTTCTCCGCTGAGGAGACGGCGCTGCCCGCCATCCACAACGTCGTGCTGCTGCTGACGCCGAGCGGCCGCAACCTGTCGCTAGGACCGCAAGACGTCTTCTGCGACACACCGCTCACTCTGAGGCTGCCTGCGGCGACAGCGATGCGCGAAGACGGCGTGGAGGAGGAGGTGTACGCCGTGCAGGTGTTCACCATGGAGCAGAACCTGGAGATCGACGCCGTCATGATGACCTCACGGCCTGACTGCCCGCTGTGCCGTGACTGCCGCCCGCTTCGCTACCGGCTGCTGCGTCAGCCGCCCTTCAGCCACGCCCCGCTAGGCGAACTCTTGGAGGATGGCAGCAGGAGATACGTAGACAGGTGAGTGGAGAGTCTGGTTGGAGGGGGTGGGGATGGACTCAGACAGGTAAGAGTGAAGGTAAGTGGTTAGATTAGACAGCGGAGTACGATGATTGATGGGCAGGTGAGATCTAAAGACAGAGGAGTGTGTGAAGAGTGTGTGGAGGAAGTTCAGGAGGTCAGGACAGCTGAGTGTGTGTGGATAGGTAAGACAGGTGAGGTTAGAGATACAGGTTGTTCAGGTGAGTGTGGGGAGACAGGTGTATGAGTGGACTGAGAGGTGTGGAATCTGTAGACAGGGATCTTGCTGAGGGAGAGCAACAGAAACTAAGGGTGTCATGTATGGGTTCACAAAAAGGCCTGGGGCCATCAGAGGTGAAGTCAAAATGTTGCTTGTCATTGTGTGTGTGCGTGCGTGTGTGTGTTCATGGATTGGGAGTGGTTCGAGACCTCTCCACAATGCAGCGTGGGACAGTTCGATTTTGTCTTTCTCCAGTGAAGTGTGATGCCTATGGAACAGTTTCAAAAAATGCACAACCCAAGTTCTAACACACACCATGTTCAAACACACACACACATACCCCACACACACACACACACACACACACCATGTTTAAACGCACACACACCACGTTCAAAGCGCCCCTGTATCTCTGCATTTATCCCAATAAAAAATGACTGCACAGCATGGCGCTGAACTGCGTTGCCACACCAAGGTGCCTTTATGCACCCCTGGCAGATGTGGGCACGCTGAACAAAAGAGAGAAGAGCCTCATTCAGGCTTTTGGGGGGCCGCCTTTGTCTTGGATCTTTTGTACAGGATCATGGGGAGTTTCTAGGAGGCAGCTGAATAGGAGCATAACTGTCCCTCCCGACACACACACACACACACACACACACACACACACACACACACACACACACACACACACATACCTCCAGGAACCTTAAAAGTGCAGCCCACCATTCTCCCTAATTCTCTCAGAGAGCTTTAGTTTTGTCTTGAAGATGTGTTGAATTCCCCCCTTGCAAGGTTAGTGATTGGTTAGTGTTTGTGGTTTCAAAACAAAAGAAAGCAAAAAGGCAAACTGCCTTGCATCTGTAAGTGAGAAACAAACCGATTGGCTCAGAAACAGTCACCGCTACTCAGTGCATGCTTAAGAGGAATGGTGTGTGTGCTGAACTAATTTAATGTTAGCCTATAATGAATAGTGGGTCATTTGGTGGCCTTGGAAAACAATTTCATCTTGCTATGCAGCTCAGTCTGGTCACCGGGTCTATTGCACTTCATTTTGTTTTTCTGAGACAGGGAACCAATGAAAAGCGGACTACGCTGATTGATCCCGCCTTAGTGAAGTACAAGATGAAAGCTAGGTGTCCAGTCCAAGCACTGCTCAGTCTAACGTTGAGGTCATTGGTCGGTAATGAAAGCAAAGCTTGTGGTTTGGCTCTTGTTAAAGGCCACTACAGACCAATCCACGATGAGACGGACTGTGTCGTTCTAAAAACCAGTGATGTTCTAAAACTCAGAAACTGTGATTTGACATGTTTTACCTTTTGAGACGGCTTGCAACGATTGATTCACACCGCCACAACACCTTTCTATAACTGCCTCATTGTGGATCTTCAGTTTGAATTGGCCTTAAAAGATCAAGGACACAGGCAGTGGTTTTCAGATTCACTTGCTGGTTGTTATTGTGAGTCCCCGAGCCCAAACTGCCATCTGCCATCAGAATTCCAGACAGATGTTGCTACAGGTGTGCAAAAGCACATGCAAATGAACTCCCACCAAACCCGTCCAAGAGCCACGACTCACTGTAAACAAAACAATCAGACAATGTTATTTGGACAAAGGGGCGATGTTTTCAGGCATGGAAACCTTGAGTAAATCAGGGTGTTAGTCTCTGACAGGCTCCAGTGTTTTCGTCTGAAATGACAGTAAACATTTAGCGTGCTGATTGATTGGGTTCACATGGGAGAACTTGGGTCTACACGAGTACTTAGCACCCGTGAGTTATGAGAGGCAGTTACGCCGCTGCAGCTGTCGCTGTCTCATCCCAGCGCTCGTCGTCCAGTACTGTACGTGCCTGTCATGAAAGATGCGATTGTTGTCTCTTTGTCTCGGAGCGTTTTTGTTGTGGCGCTGAGCTGAAAACAGTCCAGAGAGGCTTGGAGGAGGATGTTTCAGGCCAGGATTGGATTAACTTGAAGCTCCGGGGTTTGACAGCGCGTGAGTGGCAATCCGTCATATAGCATTTAGTCTGGGAAAAACATTAATCCCTCCTCATGTTAAATAAATAATAAATAAATAGAGAAAAGTGTGTACGTGTGTGTGTGTGTGGTGAGCGTGTGAGTGTGTTCTTGAAGCAAGCAAGTTTGGCCTTCCTCCAGTGACGCACGTAAAGGCATCAGGAAGAGCAATGGATCATGGGTAATGACGGGCGCGTGAGGATGGCTCGCTTGGTCTCTGTGGCGCAGTGTTATTGATTAAACATCAACTAATGCAGAAAAAAATACATTAATTCTCTGCATTCATGAGTAGATCTTCAGTCTATATTCAAGGGACATTCATTATAAAGAGAAACAAAAGATGACTTGGGCTGATGCACACAAAAACACACACATCATTTCTTTCACTCTCCCTCTGTCTCACACACACACACACTCACACAAATACACACTCACTCGCACGCACTCACACACACACACACACACACACACACAGACACATCTTCTCTTTCCAACCAGTCAACCCTAAGAGACATCTGTGTCATCATCAACTGACATGACCTCACATTCCAACACGCTCCCATGTCCTCCATCTTTACAGTCGGATTGGGGGGTACAGACACCAGAGACAAGTTCCATCATCATGCTTATTAAACATGTTTGGAGAAGACGTTTAGACACATTAGGCTCGTTCCACAAACAAAGTCATTAAAATCTTGTGGGAGCAAGGTCTTTGTAGATAGATCTTACTGTAATTCGCTTTGAAGTTGGTTTCACAAAGGTCATTTGTCATTTGTTGTAGAGAGGATGTTCAAACGCATTTCTTTATTTGTCAAAATAATATAATACACCCATCAATCAATACCTGATCTGAGTGTTTAATTGCTAATTCGAGTAAGAAACTGTGATTTAGTCAACGGTAAAAACAAATGTGGAAGCCTAGTGGAATAAACTCTTTCGCTTTGTGTAAAAAGTCAGGTTCCCCTTAGGCACTAATTTACCTCAAGGTAGGTAGATACTTTCTGATAACTAAAACTATTTGTTTATGTCCTGTTTATGTCCTCTATGTCCAATCACTGTTTACTGAATGGATTCTAAAAAAACATAAACAAGGGAAACCGAGGCCTTAGGAGGGTTCCCTGTTGTTCCCTGATGTAGCGAGTAGCCTATAATAGCGCTAGCCTGGTTACATGTGGTATAAGGACTTTCATTTCCTCCTCTCTGTAGACCAGACCCAGAGACCAGAGCAATCTAAAAGTTTCTTCTAACAGAGGATGATCAAGCAGTTGTGGTGGGGAGGTTTCCTCTAGCAGAGGATGCTGGAGCAGTTGTGGTGTGTGGTTGACTCTTGTCCCCTGTGGATGATTTATTGGCTGTTCTAAGATCAGTGGAAGACTGGGCTTCCTACTGGGTCTGTTGCTGTGGCTAAGCACTAACACAGTCCAGGGATGCTCTCACAAATTCATTTCCGCTGTCGACAGAACAATGTGTCTCCTTCACTTACCACTAGCCAACTGTCCTGGAGTCAGTCTCTTGAAGACTGTTAAGTCCTGCGTGTGTTGAAACTTGTGACATCTCTCTGCTGGGTCTTCAAGGGCTTGCTGCTGCGGATGTTGAAAGCTCTGAGGCATGTGATTTATGAAGGTATGATAAAGTCATCTGCATAGGGAGAGATTTTAACGGGAGAACATGTCTGAACACTCACAGATGGAGAGGAAGGGTTCCGGTGCTGTGCTACCCAACCAGCAACTAGCATGTTGGACAGAGAGACGCCTAGTCAGGTCCTGGACCTTTATATAATCAGAGGGCAGAACCTTGGTTTTGGTAAGATCAGAGAAAACGGCTGGTCATGCAGTTAGCATGCTGGGTATGGACTGCTAGTTAGGTCCCGGACCTTTATATCAGAGATATAGATAATGATGTAAACAACAGTTAATAACCATGGCAACATACACAAAGTATACTACAGCAGTATCAACAATAGTAATCATATTGTTGGCAATCCCTTACAGAATAAAATTTAGGATTATTAAATTTGATGAAGTTTAAACATAACAGTCATCAATATGTGACAACACTCTTGTTCTTGGTGTGGAATGCCCTGCAGTTACCCTGATAACCCTTCTTACCTCTAGGGAGACTTATAGTTGGGTCTGGAAACAAGCCATATGCGTCCATTATCCAAGGGATGGCACCCATTAAGATGCCTCTGTATGCAATTGGATAATACAAAGGCTAGTCATACAGCATTGTTTTTTTATTTACCAAGAGAGCTTCACAAGTAAGCCTAACTAGTCTGACAACGTCAATTTTAGCTCTTTTTTAGCTTTAGCTTAGCATAGGTGATGGAATGTAAAGTAGCCAGATAGCAACTCTTTGGCAACATCACATTCTGGCGCCTATGCTAAGCTAAAGCTAAAATTGGGGTTGCCGGACTAGGAAAACGCAAGCACTGAAACCAAAATGCTTTTATCCACATAAATAACAACAGTGAATAACCCAATTTCCTAAAAAGGTGAACTATCCCTTTAAAGTCAGTCTAACATGGGTGGATGTTGCTTTGGAGTCAGCAATTTGGGATTTCTGTTTGAGTTTGACAGGAAAGCTTGTTCAGAATCGGCTTGTTGATTGGCTGAAATTGTTTGTTTGTTTCCTGTTTACAGAGCCAGACAGATCTGGGGGAGTCTTCAGGAGCGCAAACAAATAAACAATGTTTAGAGGATTGTGATTCTTTACTGAATTAGCCAAATGTGTTTGGGATGGGAATCAAGGACCCTAGGCCCATACCTATAACCGTGTATGTGTGTGTGTGTGTGTGTGTGTGTGTGTGTGTGTGTGGTTATTTCCTATTGTTCTTTTCCCTCCTTTTCAGACGTTGTGATGTTGGGGCTCCTTTCCCTGGCGTTTGAAGTGTGTGTGTGTGTGTGTGTGTGTGTGTGTGTGTGTGTGTGTATGTGTGTGTGTGTGTGTGTGTGTGTGTAGTGTGTATGTGTGTGTGTGTGTGTGTGTGTGTGTGTGTGTGTGTGTGTGTGTGTGTGTGTGTGTGTGTGTGTGTGTGTGTGTGTGTGAGGGGGTGCAGATGGGGCCTCTGTTCTTGGAAGACTCAAGTGATTCAGGGAACAGATTTAGAGGAGAAATAACTCACTGAGCCTCACACTGTCCTCAAAGACAGAGGCGACCCCCACACCGACACACACACACACACACACACTCACACACACGCACGTCCATATCCCTTCCTCTTTGAAACAAGCAGCTAATTTTTCTCTTCCTTTTCTCCCTCCCTTCCCCTGTCACTCACACACATATACACACTCACGCACACACCCGCCCACACACACATGCAACCCCCACGCCCCACACACACACACACACATGCATAGAAGCCCCGCCATTCCTACCACCCCTCTCCACACACTCACACACCAACCCCCAGCACCCT
>JAODXP020007149.1:0-5000 GCA_027497455.2 Sardinella longiceps | reverse complement strand
ATTAGTGTCCACAATAACTTCAAATCCTTTTCAGCTTTCTTAAATGTTCTTGCATTATCAGAATAGATGGTGTGACAAATGCCGCGTCTGGCGATGAACCTCTTAAAGGCAAGCAAGAATGCATCAGTTGTTAAGTCAGAAACAAGTTCTAAATGCACAGCGCGTGTAACGGCGCATGTGAATAAAGCAATATATGCCTTCTTGTTATCTGGTTTTACATAAACTGGACCGGCAAAGTCAACTCCAGTAATTTCGAATGCTTGTGCCTCATTAATGCGATCTTTTGGCAGTGGCGCACTGACCTGTTGGCCTGCCTTCACGCGTGCGCGTCTGCAGATCAAGCAACTTTTGACACATTTCTTCGTCATCTGTCTAGATTTCAAAATCCAGTACGTTTCTCTCAATTGGTTCAAAGTGGCCTGTAAGCCGGAATGCATTACATCTTCATGTGCATTTTTAATCAAAAGTTCTGAAAATGCGTTGTTACCTGGCAAGATGAATGGATGCTTCTGGGTAAAAGACCAGTTGGTTTCTTGCAGTCTTCCTCCTACACGTAGAAGTCCACATTCATCCAGGAACGGTTTCAGTGAAAGGATCTTAGAGTGACAGTCAACTTCGTTATTTTTCATCAGACTGTCAATTTCCTTTGAGAAGTTATCACTTTGAGTTCGTTTAATCCAATACTGTTCTGCTCGCTGAATCTCCTCTGTGCTCAGCGGCCCGGTGCGTCTTTTCTGTGTCCGTGCATTATGCACAAAGCGCTGTATCCATGCTGTAATTCTCAGAACTCGGTTGAGTCTGCTGTACCTGTTCAGGTCAAACAACGGTAAAACGTTACATTCAGGATCAGTTATGGTGTTCTGAACGATATACTCAGCCACGTCATTTTCATCGATCTCTTGATGTTCACTTTTGCGAGTCTGCGTGTCGTCTTTCAGCCACTCCGGCCCGTGCCACCAGAGCGCGTCTTGCTGGAGCGCTTGAGCACTCATTCCACGCGTCCCGCGGTCAGCTGGGTTCTCCTTTCCAGCGCAGTGTTTCCAGTTTTCCGGTAACGTCAGACTCTGGATTTCACTTACTCGATTCTCCACGAACGGCTTCCACTGCTTGGAACAGCTCCTGATCCAATGAAAGGTTATCATCGAGTCAGTCCAGAAATACATTTCATTGTCATTCACATTCAGATTTTTCGATATGAATTTCCCCAGTCTCGCTCCAATCAGAGCTCCCATTAACTCTAGTCTGGGTATCGTCATTTTCTTTAAAGGAGCAACTTTAGTTTTGGAAGCGATTAGACTAGTAATGCATTCTCCATTTCCTTTAATGCTGCGTAGATAAGCTGCAGCGCAATAGGCCTTCTCACTGGCGTCTGTGAATACATGAATCTCACGTTCAACAGTTACATTTTCATTCGTTTCATTAACTTTCGTTTCGATATCATTATCATCATCATAGCGGCGTGGGATACTTATCCTTTTCAGGTAATGTATCTCTACGCACCATTGCTGCCAGTTCTGCATGAGATCAAGGGGGAGATCTTCATCCCACGAAATTCCTCTCTCCCACATTTCCTGGAAGAGACATTTGACACGAATGGTAAACGGGGACAAAAATCCAATGGGATCGAATATACGTGCTGCTGCTTGCAGAACCCCTCTTTTCGTGTCTCTTTTGTCCTGCAGAAAGTCAATCAATTCATTAGTTTCAAACATGAATTCATCAGTGTCTTTATTCCATGTCAAACCAAGAACTTTCAGTGGATTTGGCCCTTTGATTTCTATCACGTCTTCCTGATTTCGCCGTTTCCATTCATTTTGCAACTCCGAGGAATTTGTGTTCCATTTGCATAATTTCATGCTTGCGCTTGACATTATTTCTTTGGCTCTCTGATACAATTCAAGTGCATTTTCCACATTATTTGCTCCCGTAATAAAATCGTCAACATACAGACATTCATTTAAAACTTTGACTTCTTCAGGATATTTATCCTCATATTTCTTAATGTGATGTCTGATAGTTGCGGCCAGCAGGAATGGGCTTGCTGATGCGCCGAATGGTACACGCGTCATTCTCATTGTCGCCACCTTGTGATCTTGATAAGGCACGGGCTTCTCTTTAAACCAGAGGAATCTAAGCATGTCTCTGTCTCGCTCATTAAGGCCAATTTGCAGAAAGGCTTTCGTTATGTCTGCCATTATTGCAACTCTGTGTGTTCTGAATTTGATTAAGATGCTCAGTAAATCAGGGTTCAGATTCGGTCCTGTATGGAGACATTCATTTAGTGAGCGACTTTCTTTCTCATGTGATGACGCATCAAACACAATTCGCAACTTTGTTGTAATTCTGCTTTCTTTAATTACGGGGTGATGGGGCAAGTAATACACTGGGTTTCCTGTCTCAACATCAGTTACATCTTCGATAATTCCCTCTGACAGGTATTCTTGTATCACTTGGTCATATTGCTCATAAAGCGCATCATTATTATGGAAACGTTTTACTAGGCCATTCAGACGATTTCTAGCATTACAGTAATTAGTGGCCAAATTAACATTATCTTCACGCCAAGGCAAACTGACTTCATATCTACCTTGTTGGTGTTTTACCGTCTGCTCGAACTTCCACAATGCGTCGGTTTCTGGATTCTGTTTGACGTCACTTATTCCCAGCGATTCCGTCTCCCAGAAACTGCGCAGCTGGTCAGTCAGCGCTTGGTCTTCGCTGACGCTGAGATGCATAGCTTGTACGTCCACTGCTTCAGTTGTTACACTCATTACAGGAATGGAAACAATTCCTTGGATTAGCCAT
Organism: Sardinella longiceps; assembly: GCA_027497455.2. Lineage (NCBI taxonomy): Eukaryota > Metazoa > Chordata > Actinopteri > Clupeiformes > Clupeidae > Sardinella > Sardinella longiceps. The sequence goes on along the minus strand of JAODXP020007149.1, from coordinate 2,195 downwards.
CCAAATTTGCTCTCTACAGCCACAAGTCCATTGTCTAGTCTCTCTGTGTGTCCGGTCACGATGCTCCAATAATAATCACCTCCAATGAGAACTCCCAGGCCTTCACTTTCCATGCCTCTCACTGGATGGTCCGCGACTTGTAGGCCCTTTTCTTCAAGCGAGCGTCGGATTTCCTCTGTGGCTGTTTTAATGTTAGATGAGCATACACTTGATGTTTCTAATAATTCCACGTCAACAGAAGCATTAGTTTTCAGATTTCTCAGAGTAGCCTTAACTTTTCTGACGGTCATTCTCTTGGCATTTACAGAACCAAAGACATGTAGCTTAATTATTTCCGTTCCCACTACTGGCAAATTCAATGCTTTGGAAATGTCTTCGCGAATGAAGCTACGTTGACTACCCCCATCTAATAAGCATTTGGCAATCTGGCTTTGTCGTGGTGAATCTACCCAAATAGTTGCAGTTTGTAATAGCACTGATTTACCGTTACCTGGCGAAACGGAACATTGGATCTGGGCAGTGTCTGCATCTGCTTTAGTGTCTTTCTCACGTGTCTGGATTGACTGTTGATTGCAAATGGCTTTGTGGTGTCGTTTGCCACACTGTGCACATTCTATACCGTGCGCTCTACAGTTACGCGCAATGTGTCTGGGGCCTAAGCACACGAAACACCTGCCTAAACGTCTCAATCGTTCTCTTCTATTTTCCACTGTGGATTCAGTGCAATCAGGAGATTTGTGATCGGGCTTACCACAAAACAAGCAGTCGTTCTCATTCGGACTCCACGTGTGGAATGCTGCAGCTGATGAGGCCATGGCTCCGGAGGCGGGCCTTCTTGTCCTGCGCTCCAGCGCGCGTTCCTTATCCGCATTCTTCCATTCACTCTGAGAAACGTCTTTCTTCTGCGTGAGATTAAATGTTCGTTCTCTACTTTCCACCTCTAATTTCAGAAAGGCCATCAACTCTTTTGCTTTTAGCACATTATCTGCCTCTGATTTGGTGAATTCGAGAGCTATGTCCTCTGGGATCATTTTCAACAGAATAGGACATAATAAACTTCCATATGTGTCGGCTACTACACCTAGTGCTTCAAGACTGCGCACCTGTATCTCACAGTCGTCATATAATCTGCGCAAGGCGCTTACATCAGTGGATCTTTTAACGGGAGTCATATTCAATAGTTTATTCATGTGTGCATTAATTACAAGATCTTTCCGGCCAAATCGTCTTTGAAGTAAAGTAATTGCAGCATCATAATTGGCGTCAGACAATGCGAGACCTGCTACTGCACTCGCTGCGGTGCCAGTGAGGAATGATTTTAAATAGCTGAATTTGTCTGACTTACTTAGACTTTCGTTTTCGTGGATGGTGGTTTCATATTGACTCCAGAATCCCTGCCACTCACATATTTCTCCATTGAACTTTTGAATCACTAACTTGGGAAGCTTGACTGTGTTCATTCGAGGCCTACTCCCACGCTCACTCACTTCAGACAGGCGGTCTTCATTCTCTTTTCGCAAGGCGCGTCTTAGTCTTATTTTACGCACACTAATTGCATCCATATACTCCAGAGCGGTGGCAATCTCATTTTCCAAATCCTCCTCTTCGGTTTCTGCTTCAACCTCTTGATCGAATTCTATGAGAAGCTGTTCTTTATCCTTTAACTGTTCAAGCAATTCATCCAGCCTCTCATAAGACGGTTCTTCTTTATCCAACTCACCGTCAATCTTCTGAGACAGTTTGGTTGTTGCAGTTCGGACCACTCCGCGCTTCAACTTCAGTCGCTTGAATTCTGCTGACATGGTTTGCGTCCTGGTTTTTCCTCGCAGCCTCGTTCAAACAATTCCTCAATCCAGTTCCATTAGTCTTCTGGTGGATTGGATCCTTTTCTCCCGTCCCGGGTTTCGGCACCAGTTTGTGAGGTGCTGCAGGAAAACTTCACTGACGACAAAATCCTTAAAGTCAAATATTTATTGCCTATAACTTTACAATGCCTAATGCGCGGGGAAAGGGGAATGGGAACAATGGAGCAATGGAGTCTGTAGAAGAGCGCGCCTGTTGCGCGTCCACGGGCGTCCTTTTCTGCGGCCGTCTTAATTGGACACGCCCCCTTCGTGGCTCTCACTCGCAAGGGAGACGTCTCCGGTGGATGGCGGCTGAACTGCAACAGACTGGTTATGCATAATAGCCACAAC
>JAODXP020007147.1:57500-67237 GCA_027497455.2 Sardinella longiceps | reverse complement strand
CCCCTTTACCAGGTGTATGTGGGCAATAGCATTTTGGTCTCAGTGTGCTATGCATTGGCCTTGTCTGACAGCCTCAATTTCAGCACTTTTTTACCTTTAGCATAACAGGCTCTGGAATGTTAAGTAGCCAGATAGCAATTCTTTGGCAATATTACATTCAAACGCCTATGCTAAGCTAAAGCTAAAATTGGGGTTGCCAGACTAGAAAAACACAAGCACTGAGACCAAAATGCTTACACTCACATATGTAACTCCAGGTAAGACTGTGAATAACCCAATTCCACAAAAAAGGTGGACTATTCCTTGAAAACGATCATTCAAGCAGTTTGCATTGAGTCAAAAGTAAGAGTAGTAATGCTGTTGACTCAATGTAAACTGCTAGTTCATACTTGCATTTGTGTTCAGTGTATGTGTTTCCAATTCTTCTGCTTCACTCGGCTCGTGCAATGGGGCTATTTATTTGCTTGAATGGCGCTGAATGATCGTTTTGTGTGCCACACTTGAAGGAGAAATCTGGAGTGAATCAGTCAACAGCCATGTTGTTCCAGGCCTTGACTGCTGTCTTTAAGGAAAAGAATGAGGGGGCAGCATATCTCAGCGAGCTAGTGCATACCGCAAATCCAGGGACCCGGGTTCGATTCCGACCCGAGGTCATTTCCTGACCAATACCCTTCTCTCTCTCTGTCACAGTCTCTACTGTCCTATCAAATTAAAGGCAAAAAAACCCTAAAATATCTTTTAAAAAAAGAAAAAGAATGAGAAAATTTGATGCTAGACCAAATAAAAAATTGATTACTAATGCTGGCTGAATGGGGCATGATTAAATGAAATTGAAAGTATATTGCTATGCCCCATTCACTTAGCATTAGTTGCTGCTTCACTGCGAGTTGGAACATCAGGGCTATAGATTGGATTTCTCCTTTACATAGAAATGATTGACTCTTCAGCAGACACCTCACCATTCAGACATTCAAACCTCTAGTGAATACATCATTGAGTAGCACTCCGTTTCAGCCACGAGCCCTCGACTTAATATTCATCATCTATAGTGTTATTAAACATTTATAACAAGCCACAGACTTAATATTCATCTGGACTGTTATTAAACATTAATAACATTTTTATTAATAATAGATGAGTACATTAAGCCCAAACACCAAATACATCTTCATGCATGGTAGAATAGAAAACATCTGAATCATTTAAATCTATTTGAAGTGTTTTTTTTTTTTTTTTTTTCAATTCTCACTCTGTGATTGAGACAGAAACAGTCTGTGAGAAACCTTTGAGACCACAGATGGAAGCAGGGAGATGTGTCGTAAATATCTCTTAGAGATGCTGCCTCCCTCTAAACACGACAGTGTGTGTGTGTGTGTGTGGTTGGTAGTGGGTGCATGCATGCCTGTGTGTGTGTGTGTATGAGTCTCTGTGTGAGAGTTTGTGTGTGTGTGTGTGTGTGTGTGTGTGTGTGTGTGTGTGTGTGTGTGTGTGTGTGTGTGTGTGTGTGTGTGTGTGTGTACTGCTTCATTCTGAGGGAGAGTGTTTCATCATCTTGGGGTTTGGTCAGCAGAGTATCCAACACACACACACACACACACACAGTTTTAAATAAACCCTGCTGTTGCCCACCATAGTAACAGATCTGGGCCAAAACAACTCCTGATCTTAACCACAGCTGTCTGAAGGACTTGCTTTGGGGATGTGTGTGTGTGTGTGTGTGTGTGTGTGTGTGTGTGTGTGTGTGTGTGTGTGTGTGTGTGTGTGTGTGTGTGTGTGTCTGTCTGTGTGTTTGTCTCTGATCTACACACTCTGAACTCTGAATACCCTTATTAGCTCTCACCACAGCTGGACACACACACACACACACACACACACACACACACACACACACACACACACAGAGTGTGTCTCGGTAATGGGCGTTAGAGGCAATGTCTCTTTTAAAAGGCTGGTTAAAGAGGCTCGAGATGGAGCACCATGGAAACGGCTGGACATGGAAACACACACACACACACACACACACAGAGAGAGAGAGAGAGAGAGAGAGAGAGAGAGAGAGAGAAGTAAGAGAGAACAGTCAGTAGGTTTCTTAAAGGCTGAAATGCTCTCACTGCCACCCCGCCCTCTGTCTCTCTCTCTCTCTCTCTCTCTCTCCTCCCTTTCTCACTTATTTTCGCCTCGTCTCTCTTTATTTCACTACTCTCTCTCTCTCTCTTTCTCACTTATTTTCACTTCTTCTTTCTCTCTCTCACTCTCTTTCACTTATCTCCTCCCTCTCTCTCGATTTCCTCCCTTCCTCACATATTTTCCTTTCTATCTCTCTCACACACATCATCTCTCCCAACCCAACAGCCAATCACATCATCATTCACAACCCAACAGCCAGTGACATCATCATTACTCACAACTCAACAGCCAGTGACATCATCACTCACAACCCAACGGCCAATCATATCTTCACACACAACGCAACAGCCAATGGCATCATCACTCAGACTCAAATCAACAGCCAATCACATAATCACTCACAGCACTTTACCACACACACACACACACACACACACACACACACACACTCACTCCAGCCACACACAGCAAATACACACACGCATGACATGATGATCAGCCAGCTGATCTACTTACTGTCTAAAAAAGGCAGCAACACACACACACACACACACTTGAAGGTGCACCCACAGCTATATATGCAGTGCTGTTAGCATTTTCATCCAGCCAGACTAAAGCAAACTCCACCCACACACCACCCACCCACCCACCCACACACACACACACACACACACACACACACACACACACACACACACACACACACACACACACACACACACACACACACACACACAGAGGTGGCATAGAAAGGCCAAGCACACACAGTGTTATTGTCTGCTCTGCTCTGCGCCTTATTACCCACCAGAGGCTTGGCTGCTGCACTTTGCAAATGAGGCTCCCAAAACTTTTTACAACTCCAAACTTGGGCTCCAACTCTGCAGCTCTCTCTCCTGCCCAAACTTGTGCACACACACACACACACACCCCCACACACACACTTGTGCAGACACACTCCAAACTTATGCACACACACACTCCAAAGTTGCTTTTCTGTTTCCCCGAATGTTCTGTCTCCTGCCAAAGCTCTAGCACCAGCAGACTCTTTCTAATGGTCTCCCAAAGACTTTTCTAGAAGTGTGTGTGTGTGTGTGTGTGTGTGTGTGTGTGTGTGTGTGTGTGTATGTGTGTGTGTGTGTGTGTGTGTGTGTGTGTGTGTGTGTGTGTGTGTGTTTAAATTAGCAAGGCAAATGTAGCTTTGGCTGGCTGCTGTGGAGAATACGGCCCTGTGATAGATGGGGCTGCTGTGGCTGTTGCTATAGGAACACACACACACTAACATAAATCTCAGGTCTCTGCCAACAGCCATTACGAATGTTTAACGACTATTTAAACAAATGAATCATTTACGTGCCAATTAAGTGTGAGTGAGTGTGTGTGTGTGTGTGTGTGTGTGTGTGTGTGTGTGTGTGTGTGTGTGTGTGTGTGTGTATTCTGGAAAACTGCCCCTGTGTACTATTATGATCCATTTAACCCATTTGTGATGAGAGACACATACATAGAGCACAGACATACATAGAGCGCACACACACACACACATTCGTAGACACACGTTGTCTCAAGTCCAGTTTATGCTTCAAAGACCTGGTCTTGACCCGCTTGACCCACAGTGGGAGGGAACAGGCCTTGAACTCCAGACGTACCCTAGCAGTGGCAAATTGATTTGCTCAGGGGGTTCGTCTAGCAATGAGCCATAGGTTGTACTCAGCTGTATATCAGTGTTTTTATCCAATCACAATGCTCCATGTCAATGTCAATTCACACGATTCCTAAGAATCTCCCCAGTGACACCCCTTCGATATGCCTGATATTTTTGTACCTTTTGATGCCAAATGAAAGAAACCTAAGTTTCAGCTACCTACCTCTAACCGTTTTGGAGATATGACCCTCCAAAGTTTTGGTGCCAGGCCCACTTTTGATCAATGGTGTTTTTTGCCCCCAATGGCACCTTCCAGGCAGCACAGCCTAAAAGGCACTACCCTTACCCTATTCCTAACCACCTCAACCCTCCCTAAAGTGAGTGGAGTAGTGCCTTAAAGGCAGCGCTGCCTGGAAGGCACCGTTGAGGGCAAAAAATACCAAAGAGCCCCACGCTCAATGTTTTCAATTCAATGAATTGCACACAAATTGTGTAAGCATATTTGGAAACCCATATCTCTGATTTTAAGACCGATACAATTACCATGGACCCTCACTGGGATCATGTCTATCAGATTCAGCTCTTAGAGATTTCATGCTTGACTATGTCTAGAGTTATTAAGCCTTAAAAACTGGATTGTTAAAAGCGATTGAGGTTTTTTTCTACTTTTGGGGGGCCCAAATATTCAAAGGTGTGTATATTATTGGAGTGGCAACTAATTTACCGTCATATCTGGGAAATGTACAATATATATAAAGGGTAAAGAGACCTTTCAATACCACCTACATCAAGCCCCCGGTAGACCATGTAGGCACTCGATGACTGGAATGAGATTTTAATCTTTTGTACAGTCACACTTTATCAAACATTTCAGCCTTGAAAAACTTACTTCCAGTTAATGAAGGAAAAGTTTGATGTGGCATCAAAACAAAAGAAGATCAAGATCCTCACACCAGATAGATGGAGTGTCAACAAGGTGGCTAAAGAATTTTCAGTCACTACTCTGTACACTGTAAAATAGAATTTGTAATGGTTACTTGAAAAATGTTTTTTTGAAAAACTCAAATGGTTACTTGAAAAACTCGTTGCCTCAAATAAGTTGAATAAATATGACTTTTCTTTTTAGATGTAAAGTGCTTTTAACTTGAAAAAGATAAGTTATAATTACTTAACTCCTTTGAGGCAATGAGCTTCCACACATTTTTCAAGTAACCATTACAAATTCTTTTTTACAGTGTATGGTTAGGAGAGCAAAGGAACTTAAAAAACAAAGGAAATACTTGCTGAGCCGGATGTGAACAAGAGAAAACCACTCTCTGGAAGTTAAGGAATGCATCACGTTCTACCAGATGGATGAATACTCAAGGATTTGCACGGGGAAAAAAGATTAAGTCTTTGTAAAGATTGCTGGCAAACGTGAACAAATGCAGAAGAGGCTACTCTTGGTGAACTTGAAGGAACTTTATACACAATACTAAATACAATATCAGGATAATGTGTGTGTTGTATGTCACTCTTGGTGAACTTGATACAATACAAAATACAATATTAGGATAAAATAGGATTCTCAAAGTTTTGGGAACTTGTGGTGTCTTTGAATAGTCTTGGGGTGCACTCTATGTGTGTATGTCAGTTGTATCAGAATGTGAAACTGATGATGAATGTTATTCCAACCCAAGATGACTATAAGGACCTTTTGAAACAAATTAGCCTAGGAGTTCCCATGCTCCTTTACGCGCTTATTTCATTTCACTCTGCAAAGCAGCATGGTGACCATGGCCGTTTTTCTCGCTTACTTTCGGTATCCAATCACAGAACAAAAATGGACTAGTACGGCCCTTGATTGCATTTTACGTCACGTGGTGGCTCTGGTATTGGCTCCGAGTTATGTGCAGACGCTATGATAGACATTCGTAGCGCCTAATAAACGGCTCTGGACTATCCTTAGCGATGCTTCCGCTACGAGAGATGCAATAGGTAGGTCTCCAGACTAAATATCACTTGTGATTTTTTGTTTGGCATTCGCCAGGCTAGCTTGGAGAACAGGGACTGCATGATCCCTCTTGTGATTCTTGTCCTATGAAGGATGGACTTCACAACTACTTGACTGCCTTCACTGCCAATGACATAGATATGGATGACCAGGGTGCGATTTGGTGGGGGGATGGGTCGGATTTCCTAACCTCTGGTTTTGGTATCCCTGCCTCTGCTTGAATAATTTTATCTCCGGTGGGGATAACATTTATCCCCCCTTGATATCTCGTGACAGTATGCAAGCAATGCCCCTAACAAACATCTAGTGTGCAGCGAATTATAAAATTTAAAAATTGCGTCCTGTGTCCTGAATTGTGTGCGTGACAACTCCTGGCTCACTTTGCCTCGAACTTTATCCTATAAGCGCAGGTGTTTTTTTCTCACTGTTAAGACTAAAGCTATAGACATAGAAGGAAAACGAAAGGAAACTTCATAATGTTATCACATTGTTTGAACAACTTTGTGCAAAGGAAAACGAACTGTTTGGCAAAGGCACAATTTAAGTTTGATATGAAATGTGTGTAATGTCAACGTATCAAGCAAAATATCCGAATCGCGGGATGAGAACACTTTTAGGTAAATCAGCCAGTTGTAGAAAGTGACCAATAAATGGCATAATCTAGGCAAAATACTCAAACAATACATTAAGTAGGAAGGCCTAGTTGGTCCTATTTGTATTGGCTATTTTTTATGCTCAATGCCCTGGCTTTCCTCACAGTTGCCAAAAAAAAAAAAAAAAAAGGTTAACGTTTCCAGCGCACTTCCGCCGTACCGTGCGGATCCAACGAATGTCTTGGGTTGGGTCAACATATCTCTGAGCTATCAAAGTAATTTGACTATTATCGGCTACATTAAACAATGTAATCTGCAGCACTTTATTTAAATATTTAACACACCTGTAAGCAGCAGGAGAGTCTGAACGAGAGAGTTTCTAAGTTTTGTGAAAATGTCATTTGTCAGGATTGTGAGCTCCACACGCAGCAGCAGTCACATGAACTGTGGTAGCCTACTTCAGAGGCATCTGGTAGACACTGCGCTGTAGAATAGATAGGCCTACTAATGGCATGATTGTTTTAAGGAATGAATAAGCAGAATATTTTGTATGTTTTTTTTTGTTGGGGGGGGGCGGCCGTTTCTAGTAATGACGTCACCAACGCAATACTGTTTCAGAAACATCTCCCCTCTGTTTTTTTCACAAATCGCACCCTGTGGATGACATAATCACATACAAGCAATGAGTTCACACAGACAGGACTACACTTGTTTCTTTGCAACAACCTCTGCAGGAATTTCTTCATTCTGTTTGTGATGCCTTTGATCAACTTCGGAATCATAATTTTGTGATGAAATCCCAGGCTTCCTACCTGTGGATGCTCGAAGAGAAACTGGACCTTAACATTGCAATCATACTGCTTGACTCTGCAGAGAATTACAACTTCATTGTGCAGGATGCTGTACAGGGCCACCTTTGGGACAATATCTAAAAGCCTAATTCCAAGGTAAGAATTCTTCTTCCGCAGATAAAAACGATAAATGAGAAAATCTATAGTTTGCATCTGTAACATTGACAGTCTGTAAAGATGTTTCTGAGTGATGACATATGTGTGTGTCGACGCGTCCCCTAGCACTCTGACCTCCATGCTGCACGCGCTCCCTAGCACTCTGACCTCCACGCTGCAGCTCGAGTCGTCAGTTAGTGGCAGACAAGCATGGCGGAAGGTAGAGTGGACTTGGAAGCCGAAGAGCAGTTAACAACCAAGCATGGTGCCACGTTGTAGAGGACTGCTCCTCTGCCTCTACAGGCCTGGAGCTGAGCAGCGCTAACATGTCAACAATGTTGTCTGAACTCTCATTCCCTCTAACATTTTGCATATATAACACAAATAATAAATACAAATTTTACAACTCAATACAGTTTACCTGTCGAATCCACGTAATTGTGGGAGTGCTCCTAAGTGGGCCGACTGTATAGTCGTATAGCTAGCCTTATTACGTTATAATTCTGACCCTGGCCGTCTAAAGGATTAACGTTACTGAAGGGGAATAGCTAATCGTTACAATTGGAAGACGGAACTTTTCAATCCGTTTCCTTCTCTAGATACTCATTAAGCTGGACGGATTACGTTGTGCTGTTCGTCTGTTTTCTCCACTGGATGCTCTTCCGGGAAAAGTTCCATGGATCTCTGAATTCCGTTGCCTGTCTGCCTCTGGCTGGATAGTCCAGAACGAGAACGTAACCGCGAGTTACAAGCAACAACTTATCTAGCGCACACCTCAGATCTCCTTCTCTCTCTCCACTCAAAAAGCCCCTCTCCCTCATCCACCACTTCAAACTTTCCTCCCTGTTTATTTTCGTTAGTAATTTTTATTTTCTAACTTCTTAAATTTTTTGTTTCTTGACATTTTGGTTTCTTGCTGGTCATCATTGAATAATTCCTGTTTTGAATGTGAAAACATTGCAATAAACTTTCAAACACAAATTTTGACTCTTGACTCCTTTTCTCTTTTTATTTTTAATACCAAGCTTACTTGGTTTGCTATTTTTCTTAGAAAAAGTGATTATCCTGTCTGGCGCCTGAACTTGCAGTATCCCCGGGCCGCCACGTTACAGTTATTTGGAACTGGTTCGGTTTTAAACGTGGACCAAAGAAATGTTGTTTGTAAAGTGTGCAAGAGAACGGTGCCCGCAAAGGATAGCAACACGACAAATTTATTCCACCACCTCAGACAGCAGCACATGGTCGAATTCGAACAATGCCAGAAGTTGCGATAAGAGGCAAGTTCGAGTAGGCCCACCCCTCCCTCAGTTAGGAAAAGGCCTACTCCACCAAAAATTGCAGAGGCATTTAGTAACTGCACCCCGTATAACAAGAAGGGCAAGCGATGGAAAGAATTAACAGAGTCAGCGATGACATCCGCACAGAGTCAAAGCTGTTGACGGTGGATTTTTTTTCATCAACGACCGATATGTGGATGTGCCTCAGAGCCATATATTAGTTTCACGGTTCACTACATAACCGATATCGCCCAACCTTAGTGATGTACTGTTTGTTTGTAAGTGGTTTTGTCACTTCTGACCAAGAGTCCACCACCACCAACCACACTGCCCTCATACAGTTTCTTCACAACTTTAGCTATAAAACTATGAGGGCTGTATGGAAAGATTTCCCTGCCTTGGTGGTACATTTTAAAATGGCCTGTTATGTGCCTTGTATTTGCTATCCTCCTCCTCTACCTGCCTTCTCTCTCTGCTTGTCATTCTGTCTTGATTGTGTGCAGGTGTGCTGGCGTCTGCGAACGGCTCCGCCTATAAAACCAACATGGCCGCAGCTCTCGCTCTAGGATCACACGCCTATACAGACCGCTGACTCGATTTCATTACTCGCAGTTACCCTGCTTAATTTGTCTTTTCTTTTCCTCGTTTTTCTAACTAACCATTGTAACTGGTGACGGGCCGGTGAGTTTATGTTTGTTTTCCACATTATAACAGTTGCTGTTAGAGTAGCAGGTAAGACTTGCGGAAGACTCACGCTTTATGATTTCGAGGAGGTAAGATAGAATTTATTTAAAACTAATAGGATAGGAAGCTTGCCAGTATTTCTTTTTATTTATTTATTTATTTATTTATTTATTTATAACAGTGTTTTGGAAGCATTGGCGTTATTGCCGAACTCTGTTGTAAATAAATTAATATTTATATTTTTCCTAATCCCCGACTCCTGGGCCTTATGTTGTGTTTTCCATTTTCATGTTTTATTGGAATCATAACATGGCCAATGAGGACATATCACGCAGTGACCTGGAGAGACAAAAATTCGATGTGCTTCTGAAGCGCCTAACTACTAGCCTGATATGATCATCCGCTTTCACATCGTTTCACTTCGTGCAAAGCGTCCGAAAAAATCTCCATTGACAATTGTTTCCTCTCTAGAGGGCG
>JAODXP020007147.1:40000-45000 GCA_027497455.2 Sardinella longiceps | reverse complement strand
TGTGTGTGTGTGTGTGTGTGTGTGTGTGTGTGTGTGTCTGTCTATCTGTCTGCCTCAAGGGTCAACAATGTGTCTGTCACTACATTGACATCACACACATGCATCTCTCTCTGCATATCTGTGTATGTGTCTGTCTGTGTTCTTGTTGTGTGTGTGTGTGTGTGTGTGTCTGTACTCTAATACAGTATGCTTTATTTATTGACATGACAATTCACACATTGTATTGCCAAAGTATTCACAGAAATAATAGTCATATATTCAAGAGGGAGTACTCTCTCTCTCTCTCTCTCTTTCTTTCTGTCTCTCTCTCTTTCTTTCTGTCTCTGTATTCTCTCGCTCTTTCTCTCAAAGCATATTGTGTAGAAACATGCAAAATATCAAAATATCTCTCACTCTCTCTCTGTTCTTTCTTTCTCTGTTCTCTCTCTCTCTCTCTGTTCTTTCTCTCTCTGTTCTCTCTCTTGCTCTCTCGCCCTCTGTAATATATCTATTTTTCTTTGACCATCTCCTCCTCTTTCAATTTCTCACTCCGTCTCTGTCCGTCGATGTCTCTCTCTCCATCTTGTTCCGTCCATCTGAGTGTGTGTGTGTGTGTGTGTGTGTGTGTGTGTGTGTGTGTGTGTGTATCGGGGCGGGGATGAGACTGCCCAGCTGTTGGCTGGCGTGGGCATGTGCCATGGGCTGTGGGTAATGACCGTTGGCGGGAGACTAAACGACAGCATATGGGTGCGGAGCGCCTGTGTGTGTGTGTGTGTGTGTGTGTGTGTGTGTGTGTGTGTGTGTGTATGTGTGTGTGTGGGTGCAGAGCGCCCCCACTGCACCTGATGGTTTTGTTTAAGAGGCACAAGTTCGTCTGTGTGTGTGTGTGTGTGGACTCATATGTGTTTGTTTGTGTGTGTGTCCATATGTGTGTATGGGTGCAGGACGCCCGCTGCTTGGAACACAAGGAGCTCACCTGGCACAAGAACAGGTGCCAGCAGGTGTGCGCGACACACACACACACACACACACACACACACACACACACACAGAGACAGGGACAGGGGACACAGGGTTAATTATCCTTTATGGGTGTTAATGATCCCATTTAATGATACATGATACTTGTTTGTGTGTGTAAGTGTGTGTGTTTGTTAGTGTTTGTGTTTGTGTGTGTGTGTGTGTGTGTGTGTGTGTGTGTGTGTGTGTGTGTGTGCGTGTGTGTCTGGTCTCTGTCTGGAAAAGGTGAAGGAGCACAAGAAACATCTGGAACTGTGTGGACAGCCAGACACAGGAGGAGGGGAGTGTGATCTTGGGACGTGTGTGTGTGTGTGTGTATGTGTGTGTGTGTGTGTGTGTGTGTGTGTGTGTGTGTGTGTGTGTGTGTGTGTGTGATCTCATGACGTGGGCAAGACACAGGAGGAGGGGAGTGTGATCTTGGGACGTGTTTGTGTGTGTGTGTGTGATCTCATGACGTGGGCCAGACACAGGAGGAGGGGAGTGTGATCTTGTGACGTAGAGAGAGCCAGAGAGAGAGAGAGAGAGATTCAGAAGCCTTTGACTGAATGTCACCCTGCACTTGAATCTATCAGCTGTCCTGATAGCTCCCTGATAGGAGCAGAGGGATTTACTAGCAATCCGATTGGCTATCAACAGTCCTGAGTGATTTACAGGTCCCGCCCTCTCTTCTTTCATATTTTTTATTACAGCTATACACTGTCACTCTCACATGTACTAAAAGAGAGAAAAAGAGAGAGAGAGAGAGAGAAAGAGAGAGGGAGAGAAATAAGAAGATGAATAGAGGGGGAGAGAAAATGAAGGAAAAATTGAGAGAGAAGGATGGAAAGAGGGAGAGAGTGGGAAGGACAGAGAGAGAGAGAGAGAGAGAGAGAGAGAGAGAGAGAGAGGAAGAAGAAAGAGCGAGAGATGGATAGAGGGGGAGAAAGAAAAGGAAGGGAAAATGTAGAGAGAGAAGGATGGAAGGAGGGAGAAAGGGAAGAACAGGAAGAGAGAGAGAGAGAGAGAGAGAGAGAGAGAGAGAGAGAGAGAGGGAGGAAGAAGAAGGGATCTAGAGAGAGATGGAGAGAGAGATGAGGGGAGGGGAAATGATGGGGGAAGATGTTGGTATCAAATCATCAGAGGCTGTCATGTCTGGCCAGATAAGTACAGGATAATGGACAGGCTTTGGCACCAGAGCAAACCACAGCAGCTCAGAAACTCTCCTCACTACATTATCCTTACACACACACACACACACACACACACACACACACACACACACCTAGCCATATCAGTAACACAATCATGTCAGTGGTTTTTGCCCAGTGGTGCAGAGATGAGGTGCTGGCACACACACACACAGTATGTGGGTGTAGCGATGACAGGGTGGGATGCTGGCATGACCTGGCTGCAGAGATGCAGTCATTTACAGCCCTCCATATGTGGGTGGACCTGTCAATCATCTGGCACTTTTGGCCAATCAGAATGTGTGTGTGTGTGTATGTGTGGGGGAGGGTGCTAGTGTGTGTCTATAAATGGGTTTCTGTCTGTTTTTGTGGGTATATGCCTTCAATTCAATTCAAAGAACTTTATTTTTCCGTTAGGAACTTCACATGTGGAGGAGCAGGGTGTACATACAATTAACAAACACACACAAGCAGGCACACACACCTACATACACACACACACACACACACACACACACACACACACACACACACACACACACAAACACACAATAAGCCCACACTGAACATATGGCAGACAATAAAAATCTTTGCTGAGCCTGGTGAATATAATAAAATAAGTTGTTAATACCAGGGACAATAAATAATAAATAAGTTAAAAAGAGTTTAAATAGAGTCCAGGTGTTAAAAGAGAGAAAAGACAGTTCAAGAAGGGGGTTTAGCCATTCAGGAGTCTAATGGATGCTGGGACAAAGCTAGACAGGGCTCTATTTGTCTTTCCTGGTGAACCGTAGCCTGTAAGTAACAGGCTTCTGGCACACTGCCCTTTCACGCCTCTCCGCAGGCGTGGTTTAGTCAAAAGATGCTTGCACGTGGTTGGAGCAACCTCATATGAATGACATGACACTTCGACCACTCACGTTGAAGCTTTGTGACGTTGGACGTATCGTCACATAAGCGCCGCCAGGTCGGGAACCAAAACGGAAACGTCATACCCACTGAAATCCCTCCCTACGATCCTGATTCGTCGTGCTGCCCCGGTTATTTCGAAAACGAAGGAGGAGAGCGAATCACTGGTGTACCAGAAGCCTGTTACTTACAGGCTACGGTTCACCAGGAAACTATTTGTCCTCATTGTGGGTGCTCTGTATCTGTGGCCTGAGGGTAGGAGGCAGTGATTTGTTTTGCTTTTTTCTTAGTCCTTTTATTGTATATGCTGGTGAGTGATTCTTGCTGTTGCCCAATTATTTTGCTGCTCAGTTTGATGATTCTGTTGAGTGGATTCCTATGGATGTTAGACAGTGCTCCAAACCAAGAAGTGATGTTGAAAGTGATTATGGATTCAATGAAACATCTGTAAAATGCTGTCAGAATGGATTGGTGGACGTGGAATTTACGGAGTTTACGAAGGAAAAAGTGACGCTGCTGACACTTGGAGTAGATGGTATCTGTATTTGTTTTGAAGTTGAGTTTGTGGTCGATTATTGTTCCAAGATATCTGTATGTATCAACCCTCTCTATCGGCTGGTTGTTGACAGTCAGAGTGGGGATGGTGGAAGGGGCCTTTCTGAAGTCTATTATTAGTTCTTTTGTTTTGGTGATATTAAAATCCAGGCAGTTCCGGCAGCACCAGTCTGAGAATGTGGCCAGCTCAGACTGTAACTGGTCGGATGAGTTGGTGAAGTCCATGATGACAGTGTCATGACCAGTTCAAGCGAGTGTGTGTGTATGTACAGTATGTAGGTGTGTGCAAGCATGTGTGTCTATGTGTGAGTGGGTCTGCAAGTCTGTGTGTGTGCATGTGTGCGTGCGTACAGGTATGTGTATACATGTGTATGTTTGTGTGTGTATGTGAGTGTATGTGCATGTCAGAGTGTGTGTATGTGGGGGGTGCATGCATGTATGTGTGTGTGAGTGTGTGTGGGTGCATGCATGCGTGTGTGTGTGTGTGTGTGTGTGTGTGTGTGTGTGTGTGTGTGTGTGTGCGTGTATCCATCCCAGTGGTATGATTGGATCCTGATGCTCACTATGAAACTGACATGGACTATGATATGAAGTCCTAGTGTGTGTGTGTGGTTATCTGTGTGTGTGAATGCATGTGTGCTTGTCTCTCTCCCTGCCATGATATGAAGTCATCCCAGCCTACTGCTTGTGTGTGTGTGTGTGTGTGTATGTGTGTGTGTGTGTGTGTGCGTGTTTGTGTGTCCTGCCCCCACTGCTTGCCCAGTGGTATGATTGGATCCTGATGCTTAGTGTGAAACTGACATGGACTATGATATGAAGTCTTCCACACCTACTGTGTGTGTGTGTGTGTGTGTGTGTGTGTGTGTGTGTGTGTGTGTGGTTATCTGTGTGTGTGAATGCATGTGTGCCTGTCTCTCTCCCTGCCATGATATGAAGTCATCCCAGCCTACTGCTTGTGTGTGTGTGTGTGTGTGTGTGTGTATCCTGCCCCCACCACTTGCCCAATGGTAGATTAGAAGTCTTCCCAGCCTACTATGTGTGTGTGTGTGTGTGTGTGCCTGTCTCTCTCCCTGCCATGATGAGAGGTATTCCCAGCCTACAGCATGTGTGTGTAAGTGCATGAGTGTGTGTGTGTGTGTGTGTCTCTCTTTCTCCCTGCCATGATAA
Source organism: Sardinella longiceps (assembly GCA_027497455.2). Lineage (NCBI taxonomy): Eukaryota > Metazoa > Chordata > Actinopteri > Clupeiformes > Clupeidae > Sardinella > Sardinella longiceps. Next base: position 40,204 of record JAODXP020007147.1, on the reverse strand, counting down.
GAGGTCTTCCGAGCCTACTATGTGTGTGTGTGTGTGTGTGTGTGCATGTCGGCCTGTTTCTCTTCCTGCCATGACATGAGTTCTCCACAACACAGTCAGGAAGAGAGTCACAGCAGCCATGGCTTCAAACCCGGACATCACCAGCCTCCAGTGCAACATGACAAATGTGTTTTATATGTCTCCCATACGGTTGAAAGAGAACCG
>JAODXP020007147.1:7500-35000 GCA_027497455.2 Sardinella longiceps | reverse complement strand
TGGGGACTGGTGTCTTAATCTCTGATTGTCTATCCTGCGTGCCCAAAACTACTTTACTCTACTTCAGGGACTTTATCTCTGGTTGTCATCCCAATTGCTGCTCATCCTCAGGATTAAAGAGCAGACTTCCTGGTAGAATCCCGACTTTTGACACATTTCCATAGAAACAAAACTGTGTGATGTAACAATGACAGCACATTGGGCTTTGGCCAATGAAAAGAGCACTGTGATCTTATCCTGCCATCTCTCCAGACAGGCCAATGTAATCTCCAACTCAGCAGGACTGACTGTGCAGGGAGCTTAGAGAGGTAAGAGATGATCCCACTGGAATGGAACAGCAGACAAATCTGTGGAGCTGTTTTGGTACAGTGCTGGACAGAGTCATCGTACTGTATGCTCGCCTCCTTCAGCCTGCTCGTTTCTCATTGGGTCCTGGTTTTCTCTGGGCACGAGATTCAGGAAATTGCCTCCTTGGCCATACTGACTTGATCGCGAAATTTCCGGCAGCGACAGGAAGTATGGGTGAGCCCGGACTAGTAATGAGCGGTCACTGTCAGGAAACTTTCGGTGGACCTGGAGGTCCACCCATCTGTAGTCAGAGCTATGTTGTCTGTGCGGGAGAGTTCTGCAACAATTTCTCCTCTTGCCCTTCTCATAGTTTTGGAATTACAACGGTGTTAAAATGTCAACGGGAGGGAATATTTTACAGCGGCTCGAGTACTTTCATGAGATTTTGAAATCCTTCACCCTCAATCACATTATTAGGCAACATGCCTTTAGCATCGTCAATGCTCTAGTTATAGCTATCACCCTGTCTGAATTGTTCAAACGAGTCTGAGAGTTGCAGCTGTTTCCTAACCAACTCTCTTCCTTGCGCTGCCTATGGAAACATTTGGGTGATGTCTTTTCAAATGAGTTAACATATTAGATGTGTTTCTCATCTGAGACGTTCATAGTCGATGGACCAGCTACCAGTAAACCTGTTGACTTCAAGCTCTTCTTGGCCAATGAGGAGAATTAGCTCCAGCTATGCCAGCTGCTTCTCCGGGTATGGAGTAGCAAGGAAGCATCACCCAGATCGGAGAAGTGTGGGACCTATCATTGTTGTTGAAGGAGTAGCCCATCAGTTGTCAAAAAATGAGTGAAAATGAGCAAGTAAGGGAAAAATACAAGTGCATATGCCAGTAGTGATATTTGATATCTGAAGGCATATACTGTCTTATTCAGTTTCGGTCCAGTTGAAGGAGATTTATTCTTACAGTCTAACCAAGAAGAGACAGACACCAGGGTTGTCATAGTCTAGTCTTGTTCTGTTTGCCTGTGTTTACTTTCTTGTTCCTTGTCATGTGTTCCTATGTCACTTCCTATTTGCTTCCTGGTCCTTCATGTGCTCCTTTGTTCATCCCTGCCTTGTGTTCCTAGCTCCGCCCCTTACCTGTACCCAGTCTCGTTCCCTCGTTATTAGTCTTGTTACTCCCTGCCTTGTTTCACCTGTTCCTTGTTCTCCTGTGTTGTCGTGCACGTGTGTCCGCTTATTGAAAACATAATGACAAGGGTAGTGCTCTACCTTCACCATAGAAAAATGTGAGTGCCATTTGCTGAAGCTGATAACCGCCTCAGACGTGTGTGAAGGGATTGATGCTTTCAAACGCATGTACCGCTCCGACGTCTTCTGCTCTCTGGAACAGAATTGCATATTCTGGCAAGGCAGCAGAATTCATCGACCAAGAGTGAGATGTCCAATTCATCAGGCCCATCCCCACATGATGGAATTCAACATTCATGGCTGTTTAGAGGTTAGATCGAATATACAAAGAAAAGGGTGAATCCGCCTTTAACTCATTGACTGCCAGCCGTTTTCAGAATAGAGAGTTCCATACTGCCAGAGGTTTTGGGGAATTTTGACTGTTTTTTAAAGAGCCACAGAATATTATGTGTTACGACTACATAAACAATGAAACTACCACAAGAAAGAGCAGACTCTCTTCTTTCACCAGAAAAAAAAAGTTCGTTTCTACCCCTTTCCATTGCTTAGAAATCAGCAGGCGAACATAAGCTACTTTCTCCAAACACACCCGTTGTTTATCAAAAAAGGGAGAAAATTAGCGTTTTGTTTGACAACGTTAGTGTCTTGGATGCGCGTTTTTTTCGGTCTATTAGCACGTCAAACATCGGGAAAATGTCTTCCTGTGATAAGACCACGAAAACAACAGTAACAGGGGGCTTTTGGTAATAAAATAGACATTGTTGTAACAAGGTAAATATATGCTATTTACAGGCTGTGACAGCGAAAACTCAGTGATCAACAACTGGCTCGCAAATTCTTACCTGACCCGGAACTGTGAGCTAGCTGGGCACTGAAACAAGTCACAACTGCTATTTCCGTTTGCCCAAGGTTGATCTCCTTCATCTCCCACGATCGGAACACTACTCGAACTACTATGGCAGTGACACATACTCTGATCGAGTGTGAACTGCCTAAATTTCTCCGATTTACGTCTGCACTTTGCTAGCGGCATATTTAGCCATGTCATTAGCTTTCTCTACTTCTCCCTTGGCCATACCTATGAATCTATGCTCATCTCACATCCAAAGTGACACACTGCCACCCTCAGGATCAATTTGGAACAACAATTTTCGACGGAGAATTCTGATATTTACAGACAAGGTTCCCTAGGTCTTTCTGCAGCCCTCCCCATTAAAAATCGCAGTTGACGTCTAAAGACGTCATTGGCAGTGAACGGCAGTATTTCAGTTGACGTCTAAAGACGTCATTGGCAGTCAATGAGTTAAATGTAAGATTGATTCACTGACTGTTTTCACCCTCTTAAGCACATACAAACACTATACAGTACATCCTCTCTTTCTTTCTCTCACTCACTCTTCATTGAGATGCACATACACTCACTAGAACTCATGTCACTCAAACAAACACAGTCATTCACCTGTCTAACTCATCCTCCTTAAACGAGTAATAGCTAATTTGTATAAAGTTGACCAGTTTTTAACATTTTTATGTCGCTAACAAATCGCCCAACTTTTACAGCTAGCTTTTGTAGCTCTTTTTGCTCTTGCCCATAGAGAGTGACTGACTTCCGGCAATTTTAGTAGCTCTTGGTGTGAACGTACAGTCAAAATCTAACCAAGAAGAGACCGACACCAGGGTGGTTATAATCTTATATATTCTGCATTTGTCTCAAATGTTATTAATATGCTGTCACTTTGTTAAATAAATAAACTTTCAACTTTCAGGGTAGTGCTTTACCTTCATCATGCTGCATCTTTGGGCTTCTCCTCAGCAATTGTAAGGACACCAGACTCTGACATTTTTTTCATCTTGCTACACCATGCTCATGCTGTCAGTCTCACCATCTTCATAGACATTGGTACAGGTAAACACCGAAAATTTGTTACCATAACTGGGAAGACTGGACCATCCCATCAAAGTACAGCAAGAACTTGAGCACTTTACATGTTTCATATACTGTATGGACAAACGAGAGATACATCAGTGAACACAGTACGGGCTAAGATGCTCAAATAAATGGTGGGTGATGACGTGAAACCTAACCATCAAATCAAAGGTTGTCCTCTCACGAATTTCACCATGCCAGGACTCTTTAGTCCCACGCTTACAATAGGTCAACTACAAAGTAGCATGTCACAAGAGGGCACATGAAGCCATAATTGAGTTGCCAAAGCCTTACGACCCTCATCACTGTAAAAAAATACAACTTGGCATTTGGTCTGCTAACAGAACATTTTCAGCAGACAAAACTAAAATTCTTCATTTGGACTTCAAAACTCATTATAGGCATTAGTCTCAACTATTTCAGTGATTTATTGTTATAAACTGGAATTATGGCAACTCAGTTGCCATAACTCATATAAAAGTATTTCAAGTTCCCAGACCTGAGTTGCCACAACTCAAAGTATCTCTAATACCAGGACCATCTTGAAGTTCACGCATGCATATTTATGTCAACTACAGGGAGTGTCATTGGAGAAAGCAAAGGACGACCTTTTCTGCCAGTGGCACGAGTTTTTCGATATATTTGTTATATTCAGTATTCGTCATTGGATTCTTCCGACGTGGATAAGGTAAGATTGATTCAATTCCAGCCATATAATTTATTACTCGATCTCCAAGATTATATAGCAGGTTACATTACAAGGATGGGAAGAAATAGAGAGTGGGATATTGGAGCCAGTGTGGTCACTTAGACCAGTTTTGCCTCCCTCTTTGGTTGATCTCTTGGACACAGGCATGTCTTCTGATAGAGTTTGATGATGAGGATCCTGATTTGGAAGACATGTTAGAGTACCTAAAGAGCTGTGTGATGCCTGGTTCAAAAGGAATGCAAATAATGTATTGCTAGATGTCATATTTTGCAGGGATATTTATGTCAGCATGTCAGTGGACACTAGATCACTCGGTGAGTTTCACATCTTTGTAAACAGACGTTTAATGTGTTTTAGGAAGGATTGTTCCAGCGTACATAGGCTGCTGTTAAGACGCAACAGTAACAAGCGAAAATTCTCAAAACAGAAACGTTTGTCAAAATGTCAATCTTAACCATCGCATTTCATTGTAAGATGGGCGAACTTCTGCTTTAACAAACATGTCTGACTATGTTTAGCTTAAAGAAGATTTGAATGAGTGAGTCAATGAACAAAATGTCAAGATTATAACCTACAACAGTTTCTTACAATTCAGAACAAGAACATTTATTTGACCGTCCGTTTTCCTTTTGGGATGGGCAACTTTTGACAACAAAGAGTGACAACTGACAAGAAAGGAAATGGCCTAGGCCTATCGTGTTTTTTTTTTTTTTTTTTTTTTCTAATAAATCTCAAAATGTTATGTGAAACATTTCATGCTTTCACAAAGGTAAGAACTCAAACAGTGGCACACAGCTTTACGCATTCAGTTCGACAGCCACTACAAGGGCACTTTCCTGCTTTTCTGAAAAGCGACGTCATTGATTAAATCATTTAACTTCAGCTGGCGTAGCAGATCGTATTCGGTTGACATCTCAGTTAAAAGGTTTAATGGGGTGAAACCGATTTTTGATGAGCCCAAGTTCTGAAAAGGATCTCTCACTGGTAGCATTTGACATAGGGAGCGTCAAATAAATCCTCAAAGCTATTACATATTTGGGGAAACGCTTGATAGCTCTCGCTCTTTCGAGAGCCTCATCATATTGCTAGGAGTGAGATTGATGCTCAAATTGCTACAGAATGAAACAAACTGGACAAGTTCATCCTCAAGTTTGACCTGGAGGTCGACACTAAACTTCTAGTTTGTGACAGGCTGTGAGGATCTCATCTGTGGGCATGTTTCACAGATTAGTCATGAAGCTAAATTAACAGATCTCTCGCATCTCTTGCGCAACACATTAGCTGTTCACTCTCGGCACAGTCTTCTTAGAACTCTTTAGCAGGAGAGCTAGCATTCATGTGCAGCTGGGTGAGACAATAGTTTACCTGCTGGTGGTTTCTGCAGAGAGGAAATTGCCACGTTAACGACAATATTGAAAAACGAAATTTCTATCTGCTTAACACTTTGAATGCCAGAAACGTAATGTTACGTTATAACTTGTCATGCGTTGAGTGCCAAAAACGTAATGTTACGTTTTTGCCTTTTTTTTAATTTACGAAAATAGAAACCCTCACACAGGTTATATATGATTTTTGGAACTCTGTGATAAATAGAACTGAAATAAATTACGATCGGAAACTCATAAAAAGTCACGATCTGCACATTTTGTCTGGACATTTTCACATCACAAGGCAGCATTTGATTACTATTGCAGCATTTGTGTCAAATAATGCACGTCATGTCATGTTGTCCTTTCGCGGGTTCGTCACTAGGTGGCAGTCTCACCACAGGCATGATTCGGCTTGTGTCACTCCTCGAAACTTGACAGAGAACACTCCATCATAATCATAAAAGAAGCGATATCTCCTTTTCTAGAAAAAAACAAGGATTTTGATGAAAACTACCCACTGTTTAGCTTGGGATTTCTCAGGAACGGAGGCATGTAGAAATAAACGGTTTTCACCCACTGAGAGCTCAGAGTCTTACCTTTCAAATGACCCATAGTATGTGTCCATAGCTATAACACAGAATACGCTGTGGCTCTATAAAAATAGGCAACAGTGGCCTGGATTGCTGGCAGGGCCGGCCCAAGCCCAAAGGGGGCCCTAAGCAGAATTTCATTTGGGGGCCCCCTCACCGCCACCTCAGCCTTTTTTGGGGGGGGGGGGCACAATGTTGACCCTGCCTCTAACTCACTCTCAAGAGATATTGAGATGGATTAACTATTGCTTGTTCTCCCTATCAACAACAACATAATTGTTCATTAATTGTTTAAATTCACCCAGTGTTCTTGTCATCACATACCTGCAAACTCATAAGGGTTGAAAAAGGTGACAAACTACCGTTGCACGCGTGCGTGGGGGGGGGGGATATGTTAATTAATTGCGGTACATTTCATGGAGTAGTGTTGGCTATAAATTTATAATAATATATTTATAAATATATTTTCAATGTTTTTCCATATCAATGAAATAGCAATAGGCCAAACATTATGTTCTACAATAGCATTTTCTCTACACAACAATTAAAGGCCTCATAGTAGCCTATTTGATTCAGATTAAAAAAAAAAAAAAAAAAAAGTGGCGGAGCTCCTCCTTCTAACATGTTAATTCATTGCGGTACATTTCATGGAGTAGTGTTGGCTATACATTTAATATAAATATAAATATTTTTATATAATATATATATATATATATATTAGTGCTGTCAAACGATTAAAAAAATTAATCTGATTAATCACAAAATTTTTCAATGATTAATCGTGATTAATCACTTTTAATCACAACTCATTTACTCCAGTAAGAATTTGGATGCTAGGGTATGTTGGATCCTTATTTTGCCCAGTAAAGGCCCTGATACTAAATAGTTGGCTTTGTTCGTATCAAAAGGGGCAATTCACACCTGTCCCTCTACCCCCAATAATTCCCCAAACATGTTGTTGAACAGTCAGGAGCTAGGCCATGATCTTTGTATAGTTTGACTTGATAGCCAAGCCTTTTTCTATCTGAAATTGAACATAATACATGCCATGAAAGCGGAACTATATCCATCAGGATTAATCTGAGTTAATTTTTTTTAATCCGAGTTAAATTGTTTGGATTAATCACGTGATTAATCAGTTAATTTTGCCAGCACTAATATATATATATATATATATATATATATATATATATATATATATATATATATATATAAAAATCTATTTATATAATATATTTATAAATATATTTTAATTTGTACAATAGCATTTTCTCTATACAACAATTAAAGGCCTCATACTAGCCTATTTGATTCAGATTTTTTTTTTAAGTGGCGGAAATGGGCTTCCATATTGAGCTCCTCCTCCGTCTAAAATAATAGCCTGACAATCACATGTACATGTACAGAGTAGCCTACGTCTAGGTTTCTAAGCTAATAAAATAAATCCATTCAGGCTAAGCGACCAAGCCAGCCAGGGAAGGTACACGTGAACCATTTGAAGAGTGAAAATTGTGTGAGTCCACAAGAAACAGCTGCGCAGCTGCAGAGGTTAAAGCAATTAGGAGAAAACAATTTCGAAAACCTGCGCAGCAAGCCCATAGAAATTGCTCGCTTTACTAACAAGTTTGTTGTGTATATGAAAGTTTCGACCATTCAGATTGAAGTTAATAGGCCTGCCGTTTGCTTTAAACTGCGCTTTTCTTTCAGCAGTCGTTGCCGATTTAAAAGTAGCCTAACAATACCGATGACCTAGCTCATATTTGGCTGATTAAAACGGCAATTTAACTGTACAGCGACGTTCACAAAGCCACCGTCTATCATAATAGCATCAAAACGATGTGTTTCCGTCTTTGTTTCTCTCTTAAAATAGCGCTAAATTGTGTCATTTTGCTATGTTTTGATGGCAGCACTGAGAATGAAAAGTTAGATGATTCCATGGCTGCTGGCGCGTTGTTACCGATGCGCCTGTCTGCCTCCAGACTGGACCAATGCGGTGGAAAAAAAGACACGCTCCCTGTCATATTGATTACGATGGTGTCTATGCTCCTCGCTCATTCTACAGCGATAGTCCATAGTTGGTTGATTGACTGCTTGCTTGGTTGGTTGCCCCCCCCCCCCCCTAAAAAAAAAAAAACTCTTCGGATTTGCACAATTCACGTAAATGACCTTTTTTTGAGTTCAAAACGGCGAATTTCGCCGAAAGGTGACAAGTTTGCAGGTATGCATCATTTGAATTTTACACCATTTTTTGAAAATACTGAAAAATATTAGACAACAAAAGTTTAGGATGCTATGGTTTTTTACAACACTCACAATACATTTTATGTGAACATTATTGCTGATATCACAGACATTGGTAGGCTACTCTATGCAATAAGCAGCTTATGATAACAGAAATAGCCCTGATTCACTCACTATGTTTGCTATTTCAAGCATCTCCTAAGACTAACTAGGATTTTGCCTATAGAAGAACTTCCTCATGTCCAATGTCTGTGAAGGCAGCAAATATTCATCAACCAAAAATAGGCTATCCTTAACCTAAGCCTATTGCCTACTTGAATGTTTAGTTGAACATTCATTTAATGTGGCCTTGTTGTGAGGTGGCAATTAACAGAGCTGACGTTATATTACCTCCTCGGGAATCTGTTCCTTTCCTGCTCACAGGATTCATTTCACTTACTGACTTACTTTGTTCCAAATGCAAAACATAGAGTGTGGACTTTCAGCGGTATGCATTTTACCTACTTGATCACGTGGAATGGACTGACGATTGCATGCGGTGAGATGTTGGTGAACGCGGAGTCGATTTTCAGCGCTATGCGTAGCTACTCTATTCAAACAAGTAGAATGGATTCTTCCGCGGTGGATTAGAAACTGCGCTATGTCTGTGCTTTACCATTCCCAGGAGGCTTTGTTCTGATCATATTGCAGGTTGTTGTTATAGTTTTTCTGTGGTAAACATAAACTTTTATGATGTCAGAATAACAAGAATGAAATAAAAATACAAATGCTACATCAACTTTGCTAGATTGTTGGGAGAAGTCAGAGGTGTGTAAGCCAAACCATGACTGAGATAAAGAGTGATAGTAAGTGATATAAATTGAGTGGATTCCTTATCTGGAAGGTGATAAAATTAATGGGTAGGTATCACAAGGATGTAAGGATTATTCTTGCCCTTGAAAATAAAATAATAATTTAAAACGTGATTTCTCGAGCGCTCGTGGGGGGCCCCCCGAGCCGTCGGGGCCCTAAGCGACGGCATAACTCGCGTACGCCTCGGGCCGGCCCTGATTGCTGGCACTCTGGGCCAAAGCTTGTTAAAAACACCTGGCAACCAAACTGTTAAGAGCATCAGTGTATGGCTCATCTGGTCATACATAACTGAACTGCCTCTTTGGTTTCCTCAGCCTCTTCTGCTTTAACACAGCTTCAACATTCATAAGCTCACAGAGTTCTCTGGCAGAGATCTAGGCTGAAGTGAGACCATTACCTTTGTCGCTGACGAGGAAGGTTTCTGATTTCACAAGCAGTGTCAGAGCCACATTCAACTGAATACAGACTGACCGGAGCAATTTGCTAACGTGTTGGATTTTTTTGACAGGATGTCATACCATACCACATTGCAAATGGCAAAACGGTATGAGTCAACCTCTTCGGCTAAAGTCTGTGCCTCTGTTTTGATGACTGAATCAATAGTTTTGTACCTGGGAGAGGTTTTTTACTCGATTAAAAAGCTGAGATTTAAGTGTTGTAATGTTAAATCTCAGCTTTTCAATCGAGTAAAAAACCTCTCCCAGTCAAGTATACAGCAGACTGGCAAATGAACGTGAATAAAACAGTTTAGCTCTATAGCTAGACTCCTCATACCAGCTGTCTGAGAACAAAGACAAGAAAGGATTTTGGTGAAATACATAAACCATTACCCCTGTACGAAATTGAAAACAAGGAAAATACCATATCTTTTCCTTTCCCTGTTACATCAACATTGTGTTGATGCAGAGAACAATGTTCATAGGGCACAAACAAAGCACGAGGGTTTATCTTCAGAAGCTTAGCTTGGACTCCCTTGACTTTCCCTTCATGTTACCTCCATTGTCGTACGACTGCCCCCTACAATTATCTAAGGGGATGTCTAACGAGGGTTGACAGGTTTTCTCCGGTGGATGATTCCACCTCAAGGAACCCCATGAAGTGCTCCTTTATGACTTTCCCTAACCCTCCGTCTGAAAGTCTCCACTGTATTTTATTATCTATTTCGCATGAAAGACTGGGTGCTCCTTTGTGGCAGTGACAATCGAAGGTTGTAGTGCTGTATGTCTGTTGTGGGTTTGATGTTGGAGAGACGGTGTGTATGTTACCTCACTCACGTCAGATGTAGCGCTACGCGCGTTCATCTGATATTCAGCGATAGACGAATTATTTCAGGAGCCAGAAATCCTTGAATCTAACTGGGCAAACGGCTTGTCCATCAATTTAATTGACGTACACTGCAGCCAACCACATCGAAACCAACCGAAGACGCACGTTACGTTTGTTGGATTGGTTGGATTCAAAACAGTTGCTTCTTCGCTACGTCACACCCTCTACAGCTGCCAGCGGCCCTGATTGGTCCGGTTAGAGAATAATGGCTTGAAATCTCTCTGATGGGCTTCAACATCAGATCGTTGCGCGGAAGTGCCTTACGAAAGTCACGTAGCGCATGATCTGACGTGAGTGAGGTAAGTGTGTATGTATTATATGGTCTCTTTCGGCGATGTGGTGTATCCAGTGAATACTTTTGTTCCTCCTGTAAATGGACTGGTTGTGCGTGTGTAAAAAGAAATCCAGATTCTCCATGATTACTAAATATGATGGGCAGGTCACACGTCTCTCTGGGGGCAGGTGTGTTGCGTTCATCAGTATTAATGTAGAATTTGTAAAATTAGATCAACACCTGTACTTAACAATCAAAGTGTGTGTGTGTTTCAAGAAGGGGGGGGATTTCTTACTAATCTGACAGATGAAGGTCCTCCAGGCTTTGGGATACTTCCAGGAATTCTGTGCCTGTATCTCTGTAATCTTTAAATTGCTGGGAATCTGCCACACTGTGAATTGCCAACTCCCCCTGCTTTTTTATGGCTCTGCTATGGGATGTGGTGATTGATAACTGGCTCAGGTGATTGATAACGGACTTCTTGGCTCCGCCATACAGGAGAATGGTGTTGATATAATATGACATTGCAGCCAGGTGGGGTTGTCTGCCTCTTATTGCAGTGGCTGCTGCAGTACAGGCTCCAGTGGAAGTTGCGTTGCACCTTTATTTTTCTTTTCTTCTGTTTTCTTGACAAATGTTGTACTCAGCCTCCTCGTCTTTTTCGTCCTTAAATTTAAAATAAAATAAAATAAAATAATCCCACTCATCTGACATTGTCGTTGACAACTTAAAATTCAGAGTTAGACATGCACAAACAAGTCCGTAGCTCATTGAAGCGTATGCTGGGCAGGTGGACTGGATTTATGGAGAACTTTAAAGAAATGGAATGGATCGGTGCGCTGAATCGAACTTTTGGCTTTTTGAAATTTTGCCTTGCAGGCCGATCTGATTTCGATATGCATTGTTTGCTAATATTGAATTTCTATTTGTCTTTCTCTGTTTCGCTCCCTCATGTGAGACATGGTAAAGTGTGATGATATTGACAGTGAAGGGTGATATATGCGATGGGACAAGGTGGGCTTCCTTACGGGTGACAATTTGCATCAAAAATGTTATCAATATGATCAAAACTTCTGAAAATATTGTTTCATATTTTACAATCCTGTGACCTCTGAGACCCTCTAGTGATCGAGGCCCTAGGCAGCTGAACCATGAAACCCATTGCAATAACAAGTCCTTGTCAACAGCACTTAAAAACAAGCTGCCCACCTTCTGCATCGTATTAGAAATCCCTACAAAACCCCACAATCCTCGATTCAATGCCCATACGGTTGGATCCATCAAACGACCAAATTACTTTGAAAAGTGTCTTCATTTCATCTGCAGTCAACTTCGTTGGACTGTAACACATGACTGGATGAAAGAAATGTGTGTTGAGGTTAATCTCGTCAAGCACTCCTAGAGTCCTCAGGCCTTTTCTGAACCTGTGGAGACACAATTATAGTCAAAGGTTTTAGTTACACATTAAAGTCTGTTACAACATGTTAGCAGATACTATGTGAAGTGTTTGACTAAATAAAACAGGTTTCTATACTGAGGTCTATTCTGTCTGAAAATATAGTTCTTCTGTCAGACACTAGGGGGGCCATTCAGACAAAAGCACCAAACACCTGTTTCCGTCTCTGTAAGAAAGAAATGAACTGTGAACACACTGACTTCTTGGTTAAGAGGTCCAATTTGTCCTGATGGATGTGACACACTGCAACATGGTTCAGCCTCTGCTGTGCCATAGTTGTGCGCAACCAGGTCTTTAATCGTGTAAGAGCACTAAAGCTCCTCTCTGCCTCAGAGGACGAGACTGGTACCACAAGCAGTAATCTCAACAGCACTTATCTGTATTGGATGTATAATTTGTAAGATTTGAGCCACACAAAATGGCTCCTCTCTGCCTCAGAGGACGAGACTGGTACCACAAGGAGTAATCTCAACAGAGTTTAGTCTCAGTGAATAAGCCTCACACCTCCAAGTCCAAAGAATTCACAATTGAAGATGCCTTCTCAAAAAGGCATCAGAAGGCCTAATCACTTCTCTTCCCATTGAGAGCTGACTGAACCTTAGAATCAGCAGCCTGCATATCAGGAACATCTGTGTGCTCTGAAGAGAAATATTAAGACACTCTAGCTCTCCTATAACTGCTTGTGCCATCTCAAGACTGAGTACAGTACTCCCATAATATCCTTAATTTGCCTCTACTGACTAACAACTTGGCAAACTTTGGGAAGGACTGCCTCTGATGTTGCCTCTAGCCTAGGGCAATTCGATTCAATTCAATTGTTTTTTGGTTCCTATTGGTTTTCAGTTTAGGGCTGGTGGAATTTTTTCCCCCATGGCATCAAGAGATCGGTAGGAAAGTATTACTGTTGCTTCTCCAGTGTGTCTGATTTGAAGAAGTCAACGCACGCAGCTTGCTTGTGTTTGTGGCACTGTTGGACAGAAGGCCGATGGTCGTCATCCGTGTCTTTATCCATAAGCTCAGTCTGAATCAAGTAATGGTCACCTGTTTCAATTAAGCACAAGGAATCTCAGACCTGAAACAGATACTGGTGTTGACGGCAGTGTTTTTCCACCCATCCTGTGAACGCTGGATCTTCTCTGGCAGACACCTCTTGCTTGTCTTCTTTTTCTTCAGGTCCTCCAAGAAAAAGATGATATTTTGATCGGGTTCCTTCGTAAGAGGCACCTGATTGACACCACCATGCATTGCGAAAAAAGTCACATATGAGCCACTGTGCAACAATTGTGTTTTCAGCCTCTACCTCCTTATTCACAGAAAACCCCCTCTCAACAGAGGCCTGGCCGTGTGAAAGCAGCAGTAAGTTCTGGCAAAAACCCTAAGCAGCAGGGTAAGGACGATTAAATCTCTGAAGCAGGAAGGTGTCCAAGTATCTTTCATTGGGCTTGAAGGCAAGAGATTCTTCATTCCTAGCCTCAAGAGACAGGAAAGATTCAAATTGTTGGGCGATGGCATCCCCTAGATGTTTATACAAAAGCTGGTGGCTAAACTAAAGTATTCTAGTAGCCTATACACGTTATACAACTGCTATTCACTCACCGTCAGCAAACACAACCCTTGGGTTGTGCTTTCTGGCAATGAGAAGCCCACTCCCCGATTCTGCCATCCCCATTTTTGGCTGGGGCAAATGATCTAGTAGAAAATAAAAATGATTTAATCAGTCCCCCCAGGATTTCGCGGGCCTTTTTTGTGATTGTTGTGATCGAAAATGCTTGATTTCGCGGCAGGTTTTCTGAAAAGTTGCGGCAGAAGTTGCGCTGATTTTAGGCATTTTATTGCGAGAAAATTGCAGGGGCCAGGAAAAGTTGCGGAAAGTTGCGTGGTTTTTTTTTTTTTAAAGCAGCACATTTTGATGTGTTTGATGATGGTAGGTGGTTATAGCTATGCAGTGAACAATGCCATATTCCAACTATAGGTTTTCTTTTATCTTGAGGTTGTTTACCATGTAGAACTGCAGAATGCACATCATAGATGGCTGATGGCAATTATGGTTTTAGTTATCAACCCTTTATATGACTACATGCCATCTAAGTTCATCTGTAAACCAGAACAAAATATTATATTAAAAATATATCTGAAATAGTGATGAAAGTGCTGCTTTGAAGCAAAGGAGGGAGTGGTTGTTGCATGTCATAATCTTCCGCTTCATCATATTCATTACCATAACCTTAATCATATTGGGCTTGATTGATTGCACTAGTAGACTGTGACTAAGCATTAGTAAAACCAGAGAGGATTCAAGCGGAGTATAGAATAGATAAAAGTGGTTTTACATTTATGATCATGAAGCTTCAATCTATTTGGGACCTCCAAATTTGTGTGCTTCAAATATGTATTATTTGAAAGAAAGTGAATTTAGACATGTTTTAAATGTTATTACCCATTTTTTTCAAGTCAGAAAGAGGCATAAACCCAATGCATTTCAATGATAGAATGTTCAGTTTACTACCATGGAATGTCGGAATGTTCAGGTGTGAAACAAGTCCATACAGTTGGCCCACTTAGGACCACTCCCACAGTTAGCTACGTGGAGTGGGCAGGTAAACTGTAATATTAAGAATACGTGAATGAAATTAAGGGAATGTTTAAGGGTGTGTGTATTATTTCTGTTTTTTATATGTATGCAAAAAAACGTTAGAGCGAATGAGAATTCAAAACATTGTTGGAACGCTGTGAACGCTGCTCTACTCCAGGCCTGTAGAGGCAGAGGAGCAGACAGAGTTTGAGAAGGCCTGTTCCTGCTTTGGATAACACTTATCTCCATGGCACACCTTAGAGCCAAAATATTTAAACTGATACGGTACTGTCAATTGAACCAAAGTGCTTGTTGGGGGTTGACATCACTTCGCAATTGATTTCTGTCCAGTTGTCAGCTCGGTCAACTTTACCAGCTGCAGACACAAACATGCATTGGCACTTTTTAACCTCTTGTCTTTAAATGATTATACACCCATCCTCACAATACTGTTTGTGCATCTGAGATCACGTTCTCGTCCCCTACAAGATTCAAGATTCAAGAGTTTATTGTCATTGTCAGAAAAGGTAACGAAATTGTGTTAGAGGTACAAAACTTAGTAGCAGCAGATTTTCAAATTAAGTGCACAAGAGGTAAAAGTGACACCAGTGTTCGACCCCCCCAGCCCCCCTCCATCCCACTTAAAGTGCAACAAAGATTATTAAGTGCCATAATGCTTGGACCCCCCCATCCACACACACACACACACACAGTGGCCCTAATAAATAAGGCAATATTAATGCAGTGATTTAGGCAGTTCAGTTTCTCAACAGTCCTGTAAATTCAGCAGTCTTATGGCCTGGTGATAGGCTGTTGGCCAGTCTTTTAGTTCGGCTCTGAAGGGACCTGTACCTTCTACCTGAGGGTAGACGTTGCGACAGGTGAAAGGCAGGATTGTGGCTGTCGCGCAGGATGTTCTGCACTCTCCGTAGACAGCGTGTGGTGTAGATGGTACTAATCTCTGGGAGAGGCATTCCAGTGATTTTCCCTGCTGTTTTTACAGATACAAACCTATCGTTGCCTTGGTAAGTGATGACAACTTTGAACAGTCGTGCAATTTGTTTTTGTTTTTTCTTATTGTAGAAAAGGGGAATACGCTCTTCCATTTGAATATAGGGATACTTTAAACCTTTCTCTAAAACAGCTGTGTTACTAAACAAACGCACAAGGGGGAATGAAGCCAGCAACGAAATATTAAATAGTATTTTCAATCATTCAACTGCTTCTTGACTAAGCAGGTTACATTAACACAAGTACAGCGCAAAAGTTTATATTGACAGAAACCACCATGTATTCAGGCGGCGCTGAATACACCAGAAAAAGACCGCACATAAGCGCTGTATATTATAAGTACACCAAAAACCTGTGTAGCACACAAATATTCCCCTTTCCTCCAAGTCCACTACAGTTAAACTGTATGTCCAGCCTTAAAGGCAATCAGTCCAGCAATGCGCAACAGTTCCAAACTCCAATCAGGAAATAGAAGCAGGCCGCGAGTGCTATTCCTGAGACAACGCAGAACGAAAAAATATATTCCACAACAAAAAGCCAAAAAACAGCAAAAAAGGCGATAGCTAGCAATGGTATACCATGCGGAATAAATGTACAAAAAAAATCAGGATAAATCTCACCAGATCCAGGTTGACTTGTCCTCTCAGCGCGCGGACAAAAGGACAATAAGTGCGGTTTTCGGATAAATCTCTTCTCCACCCCCAAATGAGGCAGACACTTAATATCAATGTTTTTAAGCGCTGTTATATTACCAAAGGAACTTATTACTAAAGTTTTTCCTGGCTGCACTTGTCACTCTGGTGCCATACATTCAAACACCACTCTGCACTTCCTTAAAGGAGCTGAGTGTAAGAAATGTACTCCAAATAATCATTAAACAGCCCTGATATTTCACCACACATGAAGGAATCATGTCCATGGCTTCCAGGCTTCTATCGCACCCCCATAAGTAAGTTAGGGTGCACAGTCACAGGAACCGCGGAGGCCAATTTCTTAAAGGAATTAAGAATTTATTCAACACTTAATTCATTATTCAACACTTAATTTAATGTGACGGTGTCACGAATTTACAGGGGTGATAGCAGTCCGGCGCCGCGCCGGAAATCCGGCGTAGCGTGGCTCTGTTAAAAAAAAAAAAAAAAAAAAAAGCTTTCCCCATCCCATCAAAGAACGCAGATCCACGTTACGAAAAGTCCCTTTCCCCGCTCCATTTGCTGTGTGCTGCAGACCATGTAAAGCGCATCGCAACCCTTCAATCCAATCAGAAATAGGACGGGGCGGGTCTTGGTTGTCTTGGCCAATAAGAGACGTTGGTTGCTCGAGTAGTACTCCTGGCATGTAGTTGGGGGGAAAAAGCTGTTTGGGTCAGAGACAGTCCTGTTGCAGCTTAAAATTGCCTCACGGCTTTCTAATTGTAATACATTATTAAACATTGTTTATGAGTACCTTAACACATGTCAGCAAGCAGACAAGTTATATGAAGAATGTCGTAAGTGTTAACCGATGTTTAGAAAAAAAAAATGAAACTCAGCACGCAATATCACCGCGCGTGATGCACCTTGCTATTGCTTTGGTAGTTTGCAATTTATGGGATTTTTTTTTTTTTTTTTTTTTTTTTCGTTCTCCAGTCTGCGCAACGGCGCAGGAGTTCAGTAAAGGCTTTGCGGACTTTTGAATGTAATGGGAAGCAAGCACTGACCTTACAATGTGAGAAGTTGACAATGTCTCTCTCTATCTCTCCCGGATCTCTGGCTGAATGTTATGCACAACGGTGAACTGGCACTTATTAATTTCGGTGAATATGCTACTTGCACGAAATTCTCAATAAAGTTTACATCATGCGCAGCATGATCGGATGATGGGAATAGCCTGGTTAAAGCAATATCTAGGAGAGAGGTTGACCTAGGGAGAGCAGCGCATTATCTTACTATCTGGAGCTACAGTAGGCCTATGTTTGGCTTTATTGAAGTAGGCTAAAACCGAAACGAGCAAGCGCCCACATTTTCAGTGGCATTGTAACGGAGTGTGTCCGGCGGGTGGTAGACTCAAGTCATGGAAACGGAATAATGCAGACGTCTTTCTTTTATTTTATATTAGGCCACCGGCGGGGTGCATAACATAACAAATTAACAAACAAACTAAACAAACAAAACACTGATCAAACTGAAAATAATCAGGGGCAAGGCCCACAAACTAGGCAATATAACATACAATCATTATATCCTCTCGCCTCAGAGGCGAACCCCGACTGTTACGCACTGTAGCCTAACTATCGGTCACAACCAAATCATGGTTTACAATCAATTAAGACATTGACTTATGTTTACAACCTATACATTGCAACTGCGCAAGCATACAGTACCCCTTTATCATCAGAGAACATAATAACAGCATGCCAATAAGGCAATAACACAAAAAAGAAAAGATGATCAAAAACACCCCTGTAACAAGCGCTTCCCAGCAGGAGCGCGCTCGCAACTCCATAAAAAGGTTCCACCTCCCATAGCTCGGTTTGATCCCCGCTTATGATAACTTTATGTGTCAGTAAAATATTATATACTATTGTATTGTCAGAGCCCCCACAGATGTTTGAGTTTGCTGCTTTCATGGGAGCCAGACCTCTCTCTATGGGAGCTCAGCTCCCACTGGCTCCCACCTAACTCGAACCCTGCATACGAGCTATCTGCTCACCCACGGCATTGCCCCAGAATTTAAACGCCAGCTGTCTGAGAAACTTAAGAATTGTATGTTTTCCCTTAATGTTGACGAGGCAACAGACAAAAACATGGACAAGATCATGAATGTCCTTGTCCGTTTTTTAGACGAGGATGCTGGGAGCGTGAAGACTCAGCATCTTGCCAGTAGGATAATTAACATCGCAAATGCAGAAGCGTTAACAGCAGAGTTAAATGACGTCCTGCGCACATACGGCCTCGACTGGAGACAAGTGACAAGTATGTTACTTGACAATTGTGCTGTGATGAGGGGAAAAGGTTAGTTTATTATTTCTGTTCTTGTTATTAAATCATCAGTAACAATAATGATTCATAGTAGGCCTAATAATAACTTAACAAAAATATTGCATAATAACGTAGGATTATTATTATTATTATTATTATTATTATTATTATTATTAGTCTTTTTGTTCTAATTATTTTTATTAGGCCTATTGCATTTGTATAGCCTATAATAGCACAATTCACACAAGACTGCTGCTCAACGTGCTTCACAGTTAGATCAAAAACAACAATAGGCCATAACATTAAATATATATATATATATATATATATATATATATATATATATATATATATATATATATATATACATATAATACAATGACTCATTTGATTGGAGGCTGTAGCCTATAGTTGGTAAAGCATTCACCATGTTTTCAGGAATACATTCTAGTGTTGAATTGTTGAATTGGGGTTAAATTCCCACCTCAATTATAACTATACTGCAACAGCACAAGCCTAGAATGTATTTCTACATAGAACCCAACGTGTCCAGTTTGTTCCAGTCGATCTAAAGTGCTATACGAAGATGGAAATGATCTGTGTTTTTGTGAATAACACTATAGCCATTAAGCAAAAATGAAAACATATCTATAATGGTCATACAAAAACTATTAAATGTTTGAATAATTTGTCAAAATTAAACCTATGTTACGTCATCGCCAGACCCCAACCGACCCCGCCCCCGCCCCTTGCCCCCGAAAAAAAGTTCAGGCTCAGGATTTTTTTCACTATCACCCTGAATTTATTGTTGGCCTTTTATTTGTGGATTTATGAATTTGCTACCACTAGAGTACATCTAGAGTTCTAGGCTACATTGTGGCTTTAACCTAAGGATTTGGGACACCTATAGCTCTGCTGTTTCACATTGCTAATTGCTAACGATAGGTATGAGAGTGACAAATTTCGTGCAACACCGAGTTAATAGTGAAACGACAGCAAATACTAGTTGATCAGGGCATGAAAGTTTATTTTCATACGCCTGCATCGGTTTACCTGTTTAGTTTGTCATCTTAGCTGCAAGTTTGCATATTTTGGCTACGCTGCACCAAACCCAGCTGTTCTGAGAGCCATCAATAGCATTTAGTCACCTCAAAGAGCAGGGATATGGACTGAGTTACTTCCTTTAAGATATCACATAGTACAATTTCAGCTCTACGAAGTCATAGGTGTAGTAGGCAAGTTGGGTACACATACACATACATACATATACAGACACACACAGAGACAGACATGGCTCCTGCGGCTTGTATATTACAAATATACTGTGGGGTTTAGTTTGTGTAATATCTCTTTTCATAATATCACACACACATGCGGTGTGTTAAAGGTGAGTGTTGCTTACTGCACATTAATGAGATATAAATGGGTTCAGTCAGGGGTCAGATAAGAGATGACATCCTAATGCAACACACACACATACACACATCCTCATGCACACACACACACACACACAATAAATATGCGACCAAACTGACAAGAACATGTACACAGAAGCTTTCATGGAGCAAAATGGGACATATATTGGGAAGACAATATATGCACACACACACACACACACACACACACACACACACTCAAATATGAAAACTGGAGGTTTCTGCCCTGTAGCATTTATCATAGCGGGTATACTCATACTGAACCACTCAGCCATCTCCCCAAACACACACATACACACACACACACTCTCTCTCTCTCTCTCTCTCTCACAAACACACACACACATAAACACACACCCTCAAGGGACCTCATTGCAATCTTTTAATTTTCTGCCTTATTGGTTCCTCATTACAAAACAGCAACCCTTCACAAAAAATAATGTGTATGTCAGCCGCAGACATGAAACTCTTCACGTTATGTCAGAATGCTATGTTCCCTCTCTCTTCTTTCTCTCTCTCTCTCTCTCTCTGTGTGTGTGTGTGTCAACAGTGTTTTCAGACGCCTCATGTTATGTCAGAATGCTGTGTTCTTGCTCTGTGTGTGTGTGTGTGTATGTCAGGAGTGATCTCAGGCCGCAGACATGAGACTCCTCACGTTATGTCAGAATGCTGTGTTCTCAACAACACCACTGCTTCCTCCTCTCAATCTCTTTCTCTCTCTCTGTGTGTGTGTGTGTGTCTGGCTTTCTCTCCTAATGATGAAAATAAGCTGCATTCTTCACTCCTGTGTCTATACTGATCACTCCTGTGTAATGCTGTTTGTGTGTGTGTGTGTGTGTGTGTATGTGTGTGTGTGCGCGCGTCTATACTCATCTATATGCAGGGCTCTAGACTAACTTTTTGCACTGGTGCGCCCAACTTTTTTTCTTGGGTGCACCAGAACAAAAGTTAGGTGCACTCAAATTTCCGAACACATTCCATCGCAGTTTACAAGGTTTTGAATTGTTTTGTCGTTGTTGTTGTTATTATTATTATTATTATTATTATTTTAAATAGCTTCCTGTCTATGTTCATTGGTAAATAATTGGCTAACAATATGTTCCAACATAGTTCTTTATTTTGAAACATAACTTAACTGAACTGAATAGTAACAAGAGTAACTTATATAAAACTTAAAGTGCTTCATGCTCAATGTAAAACTTAAAATATCTGATAAATGAAATAATAAAAATAAAAAAAGAAATCCAAAAATCAAATAAAAATTAAAAGTGCAAGTGGACAAACTAAAAAATGTAATTGCTCAATGTCTTATGGACTATCCTCTATTGCAGTCACATGCTCTTCTGATGGCCAACTCTTGTAGTTTGGCCTTCTTGAGCGTTTCCCTTGGCTAAACCAGCTTGCCACACTCTCCCTTGCATCAAAATCATCCAGGCTTGGCCCCTCAATACTGATTCTGATGAGATCCTCCACTGTGTCTACATGAAGGGATGCTCTGCTGTCTGATTTTATTCTCTTTTGAGCAGAGAACCCCCTTTCACAAACAGCAGCAGAGACAGGGAGGACTTGCATGATGTGTACCAGGTGCAGGATGTTCTGGGGAAGAAATACATGCAAGAGATTTATTTAAGCACTGAGTGTTGGATAACAAATCAAACTAAATCTCAAGAAAGGACATTAACAAAAACTGACCTTGTACTCTGAGCAGTAAGGCTCTCTGGTCAACATCATCTCCCACAGGCTGAGGTAGGACTTGTCTCTGAACATCCTGGCAATCAGCAGTTTCAAGCCTACAAACTCTTCCTTCGCAAGCTCAGTGTTTACACCAGATCTGAAGATGAAATGTGTTACACAGGTAATCAGCATACATATGAACATATTATCTACAACCAGCACACACATTATTGTTGTAATTCATTAGCTACCTTCTCAGGACTGCGGAGAAATGATCCAACAGAAATCCAAGGTCATCAGCACCATGGTCCACCAAGTCCTCCTGGTTCTCTGGCCAGCTATCATGGTTGAAAATGTTAAAACATTTAACAGCCTTGGTTGTATCCGGGTCAGAAACACTCTCCCCTATTGTGAGAACAGAACAAGTACATATGAGAAACATTTTATACATATCTACATATTTTATAATTCTGATACTCTATTACTCATCTACATGCACTTAGAAATCAGGTGACAACACTTGCCTAGGAGGCTACTGAATCTAGTTTTCAGGTGTTTCACAGTGGATTTGATAGTTTGATCCATCACTTTGTCCAGTTTAGTCCCAGCAACACCATCTCCCAGCTTTGACGCCTGCCCTTTTAGTGTGACTGTCTGTGTGTGTGATAGAAGCAATAGAGATAGAGATATTATGGATATTTGTACAAGCAGACTGTTCTCTGTTTAAATGGGAGGCAAAACCATTCCATACCTGGAATTTGTAGATGGCCATTTCCTCCTCCCCCTGTTGCTGCCTCCTCTGCAGGTTCATGTCAGCCAGGAACTCTGAGAATTTTCCACCTGGCTTGGGTCTCACAGCCATTGCCTCTATAGTCACCAGTAGTTTTTCAAGGCCAGAAACTGCCTGTTTAGATAGAACAGTGTAGTATTAGTTATACAGCTAAAGATGACCACAAATACAACTCAGATTTACACCTGTCACTTCATCCTCCCTCACCTGTGGAAGAATGATGTCATTCTTCTGAAGCAGGAGGCTAAGCATACTAATGCCACCGAACACATCTGCAATAAAATGGCAAAAAGCCACAAATGTGGCATCTTCCATTGATTTCTTAACCTGCATCATACAACAATAAAAAATAATTAGTCTTCTAAAACTGATAGTTCCGGTCCTCGATTGTGATTGGTTGAAAACGCGTTCGATGCCATTGTAAATTAGGCATTTAGCACGGCTCCAACCGCATTTCGTTCTAAACTGCTGCGCCATAAGAAAGTGAATGGAGCAGCGCTTATGCGTTACTTGGCAACCATTCAGTAAGAGGAAGTATGTTTTTTGGCGGAGGAATTGGTATCAAGGAATAACTTGCTGTATTTCTCGTGGTTATGTTTTCCGTTAATGAAACAATTGCCGGTTAACGTGGTAACAGTTTTAGAAGCGCAATAAACCCCTCGAGTCCGGTATAAATGCTGGTTTTAGCACAGATGTCTAACGGCACTCGGCTGCGCCTCGTGCCTAACAACACCCGTGCTAAAACCAGCATTTACACCGGCCTCTCGGGATTTATTGCTTACATATAAAACAGTCATGAACTCAATTCCAAAAAGAATCAATGACAAGTGGCTTCCATGCAAGAATCTGAAAGAATTGCACTGACCTTTGTAGCCCGGCCTGCAATGTCTGCATTGGCAGAGGATCCTGCCAAGTGATCCATATGGTAGTAGACAGCAGTAAACTGTCCTGGTTTAAGGAAGGTCTCCAGGGCCCTTGAAACATGTGGGAGCCATCTTGTCCCCTTAACCCCACTGGGCATCAGCACATTTACCCCCAAGCTCTCTCCTTGATTTTGGGCTGAAATGGTAGGTCTTCCAAATCAAATGTAGAAGGTCGTACAATTGCCCTATCATTGGATTGTCCCTCTGCACTGACAACATTGCCAATTCCAATCTGAAACCATAGTCAAATTTAAATGTATATATAAATCCTCTATGAAAGAAAATAAGTCACAGTAACTTTAGGATGTCAATCATATAATCTCTTTAATCTTACCTGTGAGGCATACAGTGGAAAGGCACAATGTGGTCACCTGCCTCTTGTTGCAGAAGGGCTATAACACCCCCTTTGCTGCCCAAATTAACAGCTGCACCATCAGCACCCAGAGCAATTACTTTCTCCAACCAATTACTACACTGGTCCCCAAGAGCAGCAAATGCTTTTTTTGAGGCAGCATACATTCCTTAAAAAATAAAAAGATAGCTTTAAACTTACTTTTCTGAATCAATATAGTCTACTTTTACATTTAGAATTTAATT
Source organism: Sardinella longiceps (assembly GCA_027497455.2). Lineage (NCBI taxonomy): Eukaryota > Metazoa > Chordata > Actinopteri > Clupeiformes > Clupeidae > Sardinella > Sardinella longiceps. The sequence goes on along the minus strand of JAODXP020007147.1, from coordinate 10,806 downwards.
GTATTTATTTTTTAATTTCAATGATTAGATAAAATGGGCATATTATTGACACAGTCAAAATGACATGCTTACCTTGGTGCCCAATAAGTATGTTGACTGGTCTTCCTCTCCGCAAGATACGGGCGTAAACAATGACGCACTCTTTTGTGGCAATGTCAGTATCTCCGTCTATTAGGAAGGATAGGTAGGCGCTATTTGCTATTTCCACAGACGTCTTTTGCTTCAAAGTGTCTGCTATGACCCCTATAAATTGGGCACACGCCACATCATTGCTGTAGGTCGGGTTCACATCGAGGCCATTTTTTTATGGAGAATTATTTCAGACCTGAATTTCGTGAATGGAATCTCTTCCTTTGCGATGTTGTAAGCAATATTGAATTTAATTATCATCGCGGCCTCCTCTGAGGTCCTGTTCGATGCTGCCTGCCATTGAAAGGCAGCGGGGAGGGGGACACTTGTGCAGTGCATTTGTCATGGCATGCCGTGTGTTTTATTGAAACACTGTGCTTTTTTAACGTTTCAATACGAAATGTTTGACAGTTAACATTTGTTAACAATGCTAACGAACTGTTTCCAGCCATCGCCTTTCCACACTCTTTGCAATAGATGCAGTGCATCACGTTTTCTGTCTTGTCATAACGTAGCCAGGGAAACTGGCCCAGCCACTCTTTCCTAAACGAATATACTTTTGCCTTCTTGGCTACGAGCTCTGGCTCAGAGTTTGGCTCATTCTCTGGTTCATTCCCCGAACATGATGGCATTGGCTCCGTGTCAGAGCATTGGCCCGGATCTTCAGATTGTTCTGTTGGTCTTAACTTCACAAAGAAGTTGTCCAATGTTCTTTTCATTTTGACTCACCTAACACTATAACACTGACTCCGCTGTGTTCTCTTAGCAAATAGCTTCTCTCATTGACTGTATAGCTAGCTCACTGGCAGGTAAGACACGCACGCGCACGCACGCACACACACACTGGATTACGGCCAACCAGATGAAGGTTCCGCCCTTCCTTAATTCTGATTTGTTTAAACCACGATATGGGGCGTAGACAGAACCCAAGCAGACTTTCAGAGTTGCATGTTTTTTTTTCTCGAAAGGCTGGTCGCACCGGTGCGACCTCCGATTTTTTTTAGTCGCACTTCTGAAAAATTAGGTCGCATGTGCGACCAAATTGGTCGCACTCTAGAGCCCTGCTATGTAATGCTGTATGTGTGTGTGTGTATGCGTCTATACTCATCACTCCTATGTAATGCTGTGTGTGTGTGTGTGTGTGTGTGTGTGTGTGTGTGTGTGTGTGTGTGTGTGTGTGTGTATGCGTCTATACTCATCACTCCTATGTAATGCTGTGTGTGTGTGTGTGTGTGTATGTGTCGATACTCATCACTCCTGTGTAATTAAGGTTAAGGTTAAGGTTAAGGTTAAGGTAATCTTTAATGTCCCCCAAGGGGCAATTGGTTGCGCAGGCCAGCAGTGTAACAAATACAAACATACCACAGTACAGACATACAGTACAACACACATATCAACACACAATATAAATAAATAATTAAAAAAACACTAGAATTGGGTCATGACTGATTTAGGAGGGAGATGGCAAAAGGGACAAATGACTTTTTAAATCTATTGGTCCTGCTTCTTGGCATGGTGTACCTACGCCCTGAGGGAAGAAGTCTAAACTCACAGGACAGGGGATGGCTGGAGTCTACTGCAATAGAGGAGGCTTTCCTAATGGTTCTGGTTTTAAAAATATGATGGAGATCAGGAAAGCTGGTCCCTGCAATGTTACCACACACCTTAACAATGCTTTCCATTCTTTTCCTGTTTTTAACTGACAGTGACCCAAACCAACAAATAAAAGAAAAGGTCAAGACAGACTCAATAAAACAAGAATAAAACATTTTCATAAAAGTAGGATTCGACCTCAAAGTTCCTCAACTTCCTAAGGAAGTGCATACGTTGGTGGGCTTTAGCACAGACAGTGTCCGTGTGGGACTCAAAGCTCAATCTATTATCAATCCTAATCCCCAAATACTTGTAATCCTCAACCACTTCAACAGGCTGGCCATTAATGACTGCAGGAGGGAGAGGGGGCGCTGTTTCCTAAAATCAATAATCATCTCCTTGGTCTTTGTTACATTAATGTCAAGGAATGAGTTATTGCACCAACTGCTAAAATCGCTCACCACTGGTCCATGGTCAATGTCTCTGTCTGACAACAATGACACAATGACAGAGTCATCTGCAAATTTCAGCACATGCCTGTTTTCATGCTGAGATTTACACTCATTTGTGTATAAGACAAACAGAAGTGGAGAGAGGACGCACCCCTGGGGGATCCAGTGGAGGACAATAAGGAATTGGAGAGGACTTGATTAACTTTCACCTTTTGAGATCTGACAGTTAAAAAGTCAACTAGCCAAGCTATTAGCCCAGGATTGATGTTGTGAATTTTTGCTAGTCTGTCGGCTAAAATATGAGGTTGTATGCAATTAAAAGCTGAAGAGAAATCAATAAAAAGTAGTCGTACAAAATGCTTTGCCCCTTCCATATGACTAAGGACCATATTAAGTAAGCAAGTAATTCTGTATGTGTGTGCGTGTGTGTGTATACTCATCACTCCTGTGTAATGCTGTATGTGTCCGTACTCACATCCTTAGAAGGCAAAGAACTGTGAATCATAGAAAATAACATAAAAGAAACACAGAAAAAAAGTTGCCCCACCTACCCACACACGCAGACACACACATGCATACACACATTCTCTCTCTCTCTTTCTCTCTCTCTCTCTCGCTCTCTCTCACACACACACACACACACATTGTCCTTGAGGCCTTTTCCCTCCCTGCTGTAACATTGCTGAGGCTGGATGGCTGTTTGTGTGAAGTGTAAAGTGTGTTTATGATTTGGTGTGTGTGTGTGTGTGTGTGTGTGTGTGTGTGTGTGTGTGTGTCTGTAGTGTGTGTGTGTGTGTGTGTGTCCTCTGTCACTCCTCACATATGGCATACAACACTCACTAATGGAAAAAGTGTGTTTCACTCTGAAAAAACATTCTGCTGAGTGCTGTGCCTGATTCGGTTGAACACACACACACACACACTCTTCTACTTTCATATGTTCAGAATATCCTCAAGGCTCTACTGCCCCTGACACTCATTTAATTATCTAACACAAACACACACATACATACACAAACACACACACATGCACAGGCATGCACGCGCACACATACATACACAAACACACACACACACATGCACATTCTATACATTTAACGTGATTCAAACTGATCACACTGTAGTATGTGAA